>WEIV01004846.1:173517-239049 GCA_013390005.1 Calyptomena viridis
GAGGGCGCCGGGGGAGGGAGGGGAGGGCTGCGGGTGAGGAGCTGCGTGGTCACTGGCAGGGCAGGGGACGGGGCTGCAGGGCAAGGAACCGGGCTACAGGATCAGTAGGACGAGGGCACAGGGCTGCAGGGGCTACAAGGTCCTGCGAGGTGCTGAGCATCCAGCACAGATCCGAGACACCAGCGTGGGTCTCTGCATCAAAGCTGAGCCACCTTCGGATCTCGTTCCATCACAAAGGCGTTTTGTATCTTCCCATATTATCCTCTGAGACAGGGGGAAGGATTAAAGCTCCTCAAACCCAGGTATGGACACTAAATTTACAGACTTACCATGAAAGAAAGACAGCCACAAATAAGACTGACATTGATCCACCAATGTCCTACCTGAACTTGAGGTGAGAGAGAAATGATGTTACATTATGTTCAGAATAGAAAATTCAAGGGCCCGCTGGCCTGACTTAGCAATGCAGGTTTTACTCAATAACCTGACCTCAGAATGTGGCCAAGAGTTAAGGCTGCCACCATAAATCAGATCTCCCATATGACATCTGTTACCGTGCACACTAAGGACTTATCTCCTTTAATACATGTATTTGACTTAGTTGTGGTTGCTCACTGGGACTGTGGGTTTGCATCTCCTAGTTTCTATAGGCTGAAGATTTCGTTCATACCTTTGCTCTGAAGCATGTGCATTTTGCTTCCATGGTTTCTATAAAAGAGGAAGCTTTAAGTAACAACAACGAAAAAAATCTGAAACAAGGAGTGTTACGAGTGGGGTAGAAAACTAACAGCCTCACAGTCCTCTCCTCCAGAAAACCTTCTCAGAAGGTTCTCAGCTTCTCAGCTGAGTTACACATCCTTTAAGAAACTCCTACTCACAGGCAAACCTCTCTCAAAACCCTCTGAAGGCCCAGGAGCTCAGATGACCCATCCAGTCCAGCTTTGAGGATTGGGACTTTAGGGACAACAGGCAGTGGCACAGCTTGTCAGAAATTCTGTAAAATCTCTAATTTTCTTAGCTATTTTTGTTCCCAGCTGGTTTTTAACGTGTTTCCCAGTCACACATTCCTCACTGAGAAACATACTGTAGCCAAGCCGAAGTGTTTAAGATAAACCTTTAATCTATTAAAAGATACTTTACAAAGAAACATGTGTTAATTCCTCTGCTGTTGAATACACCTCCTGCTCTTTTCTACCTTTTCTCTCTCCTTAATGAAACAAATATTGAATAAAGCTCCTTTCCCTCAAAAAAAGCCACTCTACCCAGAAAAGAATAAGGCCTGGTTTCCCAGAGAGAGGGACAAAAAGGAAAGGAAACATGTGCTGCATGTTGTTGCAAAGATCTATCCAAATAGGACGTGCACAGGTAGTTGGCAAAGGGCTGGTGATGCTTCAACCTGCAGCATCACACCAAGGACCACATAAAACTCACTGACAGCCCCATCCTCAAATCCTCTGCACATACTTTACTTTGCTCAGATGAACGTTCCCAAATCAAACACATGCATAAAAGCTTTGCTAGCATGGAGACATAAATGTAGCCCAGCAGTAGGAAAAAGAGAATTAGTTTAAAACAAAAGGAAACCCAACATTGCTGAGGGAAAGACTAGTGCCAAGTGAGTTCAGGTTCAAAAATTAGACCTCATTCTTCAGAAAGAAAAAAGCCACAACATATGATCTGAATAGAAATATATTTAGCAGATTTATTTTTCTTCCCTTCCAAATTTAAATAGAAGCCATTTTAAAACACTAAATAAGCTGAAGTAAATCAGTACAGAAGTGAAATAAAAAACAAAAAGAAAAAAGGAATTGGATTTGACTGCTATAGTTTAATTAGCCAAAATATGAAAAGTACAGAGGAGGAAGAAGTGCTACCACACAACATGGGGAACAGGGAACAGAACACTTGCTTTTGGTGAAACACACCTCTTTAAAAAAGCAGCATGTCATTACAGCCTGAATAAATACAGCATTTTAAATATTCAGCTGTATTTAGCCAGTTTCCAGAAGAACCAGTACCCTTCTCCTCAGGAGCCATAGCTTGGTTAAGCATCAAGGCTCTCATTAATATAATTTTGTCTCTTTGCTCCTCTTGGAAAACCGAGTGTGGAGGCATCTCAGAGCCATGGTGAGCAGCTTTACAGCTGCCCTGTGTGACTCACAGTGCCCGGCTTCAAGGGGCAGAAGAATCCCAGGCACTAACCTGGGCTTGCCCTCCCAGTTTGGCTTGGCCTGGAGAACAACACTGAATTACAGTTCAGCCTTTACATAAGTCCAAAAAGCATCCCAGATCACTCACTGCCCCCAGAACTCACAAGGAATTATAGGGGTGTACTTGGATATATTTAGATAAATACCCTATTCAGGTTTAAAACCGTGGCATGACCAGGCAGAAGTGAAACCCACGGCACCGGAAAAACTTGTGGGAGGGATCAAACAAACACACGAAGGAGAGGTGGGATAAAGAGCCTTTCACTTCCCTCTGGGCTGAGGATCCACACCCAGCCTAGATCAGGAGTATCTAAACTTGGTACCTGGCTAAGAGCTGCTGGAGCCACAGGGAAGGGGAACCCAGCCCAAGGGAAGTGTGTCTGCCATGAAGGAAGGGGTGATGGTCCCAGCAATTGGGGGAGGACACAGTTTTGCAGCCACAGCCCCAAAACACCCACCACATGGAGCAGGGCTACTGGGGAGGGCTGGATCCACACCTGTAAACCCATCAGGAACAGGAGCTTCACCATCCACAGAAATGGGACTCATCCCCCAGCCCATGCAGTCACAGTAATCCAGGCAGTGGCACAGGAGGGACTGGCATTTCCAGCTCTAGGGAATGTCTGGTTGAGGGCTGACTCAGCACCTGCCCTGCAAACACCAGCAGCCTTGGCAGCCAGAGCCCCTGGGGGGCTGTAGGCTCAGGGTCTGCCACTGAACCCTGGCTGCTGGGGTGGCACTGAGACATTTATGCCAAAGCAACCATTTCTACCTCTTCTCCCCTTTGAGTGCTCACAGTTGGCTGCAGTGCTCTCTCAGGTATGTAATTCCTTGTATAGGATTTCCTAATCCCTACACAACTTTTCTATTCAGATCCTGCATTTTACACAACCATACCAGCACTTCTTACACTCATGAGCTCTACTCAAATGACTGGCACTGGGTTCAAGCCCTGGATTTAAAGTCTTCCCTACCTTGTAGGGACCTGGTCATGAGCAGAAACCTGCTGAAAAGCTTCATTTGCTTGCTGACAAGTCTCACCATCCATGGCAGAGTCAAGATCTCCATGAAGACTGAAGATTGCTTGGCTGGGATTTGGTCAACAGATGCTCCTACTTGGTTTCTCTTTCTGGCTTCAACCACCATTGCAAGATTAGGAGGTTTCTGCCAAGGAGCAGAACACACAGCACTCCTGGTTTTAGGGTTTGCTGTTTGACAGCTATTTGTGACACAAGAGCTGCTGTGGGTCATATTTCTTGTTCCCAGTGCACTAGGGAGGGTATTAATTATAGAGGAGATGTACAGAAAGCTCAAAACCCATGTAATATAACTGAGTTACTGCCCAGTGCTATTTTCCCCCTCTCCACAGCCTTCCTGACAAAGCCATTCCCAGCCTGTGCCACAGGCTACTGGTGACATGTTTGAACTTCTGCAGCCGTTTGATGTAAAATGTTTTAAATTCTTTTCAGGAACACTAAAGGCTTTTGTCTCCTGACCAGTGCTTTGGGGATGCCACGTCTGGCAGAGACTGATCTTTCTGTGCTTTCCAACTACACGGTATCACACCGGGCTGCCCAGCCAGCCCAGAGGCAGGAATGGCTGTTAATCATTAAACAGAGCCTTTTTCCATCAGAATGGAAGGAAACACAATGTGGTGATACAAGTCCAAGCCCACCCTTCCCAAGGAAATGCTGGCTGCTGATTACAGCTCTGTTGTGCTCTTCCATTTAGATATTTAGAGAATTACAGTTTCACAGGGTGGCTGTGAAGCAAATAGTTCAGCTGATGGCAGCAGCAGCGTTGGACTGACAGGTCAGCCCTGCCAGTGTAACACATAAAAAGGCTTTAACAGGGAGATATTACAGCTCCTAAATCCTGACTGCCTTTATTTCAGATACCAGCCAAAGGCTGGCTGGTTTTGTGAACATCCCTTTACTTCCCCTCTTTGTCTATCTGTTCTCTCTCTGGTTTAGGACCTGTTCAGTCACTGGTGCTACTGGAAAAACAAGCACCAACACTTGTGTTGGGCAGCTTCAAGCAGTGTCCTCCAGCCCAAACATCAGACCAGTCTGTTCTGCTGCCTGTGGCAGAGTGATCCCAGGTTGCATTTGAACTACACAGCAGAAAACCAGGTCAGTTTCCCCCTTTTACCATGAAGGGTAATAATTCACCTTCAAAATCCCCACTGGGCTGCTGCACATAAAGAACAGTTCCCCCAGTCTGGAGGTTTGCTGGTTAAAAGCAGTAATGCATCAGCAAGCACAAGTGCTTTTCCCACCAGTGTTCCAAAAGACCTTGTTCATGCCAAAAGGCCCTGGTGGGTTCATGGAGGTGGTTGTGTGCTATCCTGGGTGAGTGCAGGTAATGTGATCTCTGTAAAGAAACAGCACATCTTTTCTTCATGAAACAGAACCACCCTGAGAGCTCCTTCCCCCTCAGCAAAGGAGGACATCACACCAGCACATAAAAGCACCTGGTGATCAATATCCTGCATATTAAGGACAATTTGCACTGTGGCAGTTACACACTACCAGTGTGTAAAATTTAACCCCGAATTCTGCAAGTCACATGTGCACAACTTTTAAGACCATTTCGCAGCACTGCCCACTTCTAGCATGGTCTGCAGGGTTTTGGACATCCCAGTGGCACAGAGGCAGGTGTGGGCCAGTCTTGTGTCAGAGACCCTGCACATGCAATGAAGGACTGATGAGCCTGAGCTGTTCTAAACACACTGGATGACAACTTGGGAGCTGCAGGCAAGTCCTTTCAGAGGAGGGATGTTTTTTGCTCTGTGAACAGGCTGAAGGGCAAGAATACAGTGATGGTGGCAGCTGATGTGCACACCCAGTCAGCCTCCAGGCTGAGTTCAAATGGGAGAAGGAAATCAGTGCAAGATCCTGGCCTTCAAGAGATGGCAGGTTACAGTGCAAATACCTGGGACAAAGGCTTTGTACAGGACAGAAACTAAGTCTGTGCCAGATTCTGAGTAATTTTGATGGGAAAGGGAAAGGAAAAAGAGCTTAGAAAACATCAAAGCAATGTTTTGTTATGACCAACATTTCAGATGCTATTTAAAACAAAAAGGTAGTTTTTTACTGTCTAAGCAAGATCTATTTTTTGTTTCCTACTGCTGTAGGAAGATAACCCTGTGTTCTGGTGCTGGGCAGGCCCGTGGGAGCAATTTACTGGTGAGAGGAAGTCATTCCTACAGGAAGAAGTTGAAGTGGAAATGATAAGTCCAGGGCAAAATGAAGGAAGACAGTGTCTAGATGAGCATCTCTCAGGCTCCACCCTGCACTGGGCTCACCAATGACACCAAAAGAGCTTCTTTAGCAGTGACAAGGATAAGCTGCCCCTTGCATGTGCACACATGTGTATGTTCAGCAAAAACCTGTACTCTGTTGTGTTCTGAGGTATCAACACCACAGCAACTGCAATTTGATTTGTGTAATCTGAGCGTTACCTGAAGATACAACCCAACTATAACAGAGAATTGCTTAACTTCATCTAAGCCACAACATTCTGATACAAGACCATTTCCTTTTCCTCAGCTCCTGCTGTGGCCAGTTGCACACCACTGCTCTGATGAAGTGCTGTGGCTGGTTTAACTGGAATGAGGGGTCACCTCATTCCTTAAAGGCTGTTTGGTGCTGGGTGTCTCAGGCTGAACCAGGCAGCTCTGCTCTGCCTGGAAGCAGCAGCATCCAGAGGCTCATGTGCTAATCTAGATCTCAGCAGAGCTCAGTTTGGTTTTCACTACTCCAATGACCTGCAGGGTGACCTGAAGCAACTTAAACCATTGCTTTTGTGCCATTATTTTCTTGTCTCTAGAGTGGAACTTGTGATATAGATCATTTTATGTGTAAAAAGGTTTAAGATCTTCAGACATAAAGTGCTGGCAGTGACTGTCATTACTTTACTCTGCAGTTGGCAGCAGCCTTTCACACAGGACTAAGTGTAAATCTATTTCCCAACCAGCTTTTTATAATTCACCACAACCTGCCATCCTCCAGATGCACAGTTCATTAAAGATTGTTCAGTTTTATCTGGCTGTAGAGTCCTCTGTAAAAAAAAAAAAGCCCTGCTGATTAAACATGCAATTCAAATCCATCTCCTGGAGCAGAGCAGACAGTTCCTAGTGCTTTATCTGCACTGACTGAAATGCAATCTGTGCCACTTAGAGCAGAACAATGCTCGATTTCTTCATACTTTGCTTGAATTGTTAACACATAAAGCAGAAACACAGCCCATTTGCACAGAGAACTCTCTTCTGACATACTCAGTGTGTTAACTCAGAGTATAGAAATCTGCTTCAAAGCTAATAGGCTTTTTTCTTCCTGTAAACACACTTCTCCACATCTGCACACTCTCTCTCTCCACTTCAACAGCAATAGTATTTGGTAAAGCTCTCCAAACAGGAGCCACTGCAGAAAGGCTGTATTTACCCATGTTTGGGTAAGAACTAATAAGAGACCTGGTTGTGTCTGTTCCTCAAAAAAAATAAAAAAAAATCGAGTCAATATTTATACACCCACTAGTGAAATAGAGCCCCTCCTCCTCAAGAAGAGGGAAATAAAATGAAGTGATTGAAATGGGATTTCATGGAAGGAGACTTTGTTTGCTTATTTGTTTTCAGAGCTTGGGAGATGTTTGGATTTTTTTTTTAATTGTATTGTAATTTAAATGCAATTGTAATGTACAGAGTGCATCAAAGGAGCTTTACAGTGGGACCTGTAATTGAAGATCAAAGCTCAGGAGGTCTTGTATGCTGCTGGACTCATTGCTGGATTGGATGGACACACAGCTCCAGCATGGCAGGGGCTGGACCATCTCCATTCCCAGTAAACTCCCCCTTGCTCAGCTCTGATGGGGCCAAACTTGTAGTTAACCTTCCACCTACTTAGATACAGTATAAACAAATTAACCAGCATTGTTCCAGCCCTGCCAGCACCGAGATCCTCTGTGAAGCCTGTCAGGGCCAAGGGAAAGACTCACATTGACTTCCCAGGCCTCCAGAACATGCTCTGGTTTCACCAGTGTGGAACTGGTTTGTTTAGACCCCTGGCTACTCCAGCCTCTCTGGAGCACAGCTCCTTTGAAGAAGGAAGGTCTACCAGCAGCAGATTTGCTCTTTTGGACAAACTGCTTTGTTGGCCTTTTCCTTCCACCCACATTAAGGCTCTTGGGTTTGTCTGTTGCTTGGGATTCATAAATTCCTTCACTAAAACAAAAATTGCAGCGTCAGGGGCTCTGATCCCACCAACCTGTCTGGTGAAGGTACTTTCTCTCTGCCAAAGGCAAATCCCCATGACCTGCTCACCTGGACCAATTCCCACACAGCCCTGTAATGCTTGGATTTCCACTGGGAGCTGCCCCATGGCAGCCAAGCAGAGCTTGGTTAGTGTAGCACAATTGGCATCTCTGCACTGCTAGGCAGGAAAGCCTTTATTTTAGTTTGGATTTTCCTATCTAAAGTATCTGCTGTTCAATCCCACATAATGAAACCACTATTCCTATTGTTATTGTTTTAAAAAAGGA
Organism: Calyptomena viridis; assembly: GCA_013390005.1. NCBI lineage: Eukaryota > Metazoa > Chordata > Aves > Passeriformes > Eurylaimidae > Calyptomena > Calyptomena viridis. Next base: position 181,266 of record WEIV01004846.1, read on the forward strand.
ATTCATCCCTGGAAGTGTTCAAGGCCGGGTTGGACAGGGCTTGGAGCACTCTGGTCTAGTGGAAAGTGTCCCTGCCCATGGCAGGGGGTTGGAACAAGAGGGACTTTAAGGTCCCTTCCAACCCAAACCATTCCAGGATTATTATATTTTCAGAAATGTAGCCAAGGGGGTAAGTCCTCATTTGCAGCATCCAATGGCATCACTAGAGAGGAGCTGTTGTACAGACCAAATCAAGATATTTTTATTCCTATGTCCCACCTTCCAAAGTCTGTGGAACTTGAGCAGCCTCGTCACTGACCAGAGTTTGTTCAAGGTCAAGTTTTATACTCCAAAAACCAAGGAGGAAGTACTGTTTACTTTTCAATTTCTCAGAAAACAGTCGAATCCCTCTTCATATGGAAGATCTTGTTTTTGTGTCATCAGCAAGCTTTTCTACTGGCAAACTCATCATATGTAGACAAAATTTATGCTTTATCAGTGTCATCTCACTGAACACCTGCCCTGCTTATGTTATATTGCTTTTCTCTGACTTTTCTTCATTATGAGAACTATTATTAAACTATTTCTTGTTTACCTTAAAAAGAGCAACTTTTAATTTCATTCCATTGCTCAGCATATCTGGAGATGCTCTTCTCTGAACAGCTCTGACTACAGCTCTTTTCCCATCAAATCCCACATTTAGCACACAAACCAGACCAAAACTCAGTGAAAAATCTGCACTAATCAGCAGAAAAAAAATAAGTGAGACTATTTAATCTTTTACATCTCCAAAAACCTTGAATAAGCAACAATACTTGGCTAATATTCTTGTCAGTGGATGTGCCTGAGGCAGGGAGCAGGTACAGTGTTTGCAGTGTAACCTGGTACCACACACCTGACACCTCATTGTTAAAGGGCCAAAACAGCCTCAGCCACCAACTGATGTGGGATTTCACCTTTGCCTTCCTCCAAATAACACAGAAAACCCCAACCAGCCATCCCCATCCAACACCCAATGCAGAGGTTGTTAGCACAAACCCCACTTTGATGCCCCTAATATGCCTTTCATCATCACACCCTAAAAGCACTTAGCAATAATTGATGTGATCCTTGATTCATCACCCGCCCACGCAGTTTTCCCCAATTCCAGCTGGATGTACAGAAAGCCACGGATGCATAAAGGTGCAATTCTGAACGAGGGCATTTGCATGTTCCCAGAGATGTCTGGGAGCTGCACTTATCACTCCAACTTCAGAAAATAAACCCAGACCGTTAGCAACTTGTCCCCTCCTGATGACAGGGAGCAGCAAAGCAAGGAGAGCACAGGAATCCACTCCCCACTTTGCCACAAGACCCCAGAGCCTCCCTCCCCTTCACACCACTGCACTGGGTAGGTATTGGAAAACTCACCTGTCCTATGGACATGGTCAACAAAGGGACCTTGTGGGGGAAAAAGTTTCTCTGTATTCTTCACCCCTTCATCCTGAGCTGGTTTTTACTTTTTTCCCTGACATACCATTATTAAACAACAGGAACAAACTAGTTTCTTGTTAAAACTTTCCCTGAAGTAGTTGGAAGATAGCAAGAAATGCCAAGATTTCTATTTTCCTCCTCCTTTAAAGGGGAAATAACATTGAATTTAAATATTTGTAAATGGTACTGATGAACATTTTATAGCTTTGATTTTTAAATTTCTTCTTTTTTTTTAGTCCAACAAAGACCCCCCTCTCCCTTTAGCAATGCTAGGAGGGGACTTTGCTGAAAATTATAGATTCCAGAGTTTGCAAGAAAACCACAAAAGCTTAATTATAGTTATTGACATACCAAACACCCACTGAAGGCTTAATCTTCCCTTGGCCAGAAATAACCACACAAAGTGAAGGTAGAAAACTGACATCAAACAGCCTCAGCCAGGGACAGCTTTTTACTGCAGTGGGGCACAGAGAGGTGTCACAGCCTGGAGGGGACACTGGTGGGGCCAGTGGTGTTGTCCTTTGACCTGGTTTGCTTAGGAGGATTTATTCCCTATAAAGTGGGGTTGCACAGGTTATCCCTTCCAGATGTCTTTCTCCAAGAATGGACCTGGAAGAGCTCCTGTCTCTGCTGTGGGATTCAGTGCCTGTGCTCTGCACTGTTAATGCATCCATTTGCTCCCAGTCCTGCCAGGGTCCCGTGGTGGGAGCATTGGAGGGAAAGAAGGCTTTGCACATGGAGGTGCAACACTCCTGGGAATTCGCGAACTCCTGGACTGCTCTGCCCCAGCCCTGTTTGCTCTCAGGCTGTGCTGGCACATCCTGAAGGAATGGTGCTTGTGGGCAGCTCGCTGCCCTCCGGGCAGACTCCACGCCGCCAACAGGGGCAGTCACATCAAAGCCCGTATGTCTACGGGGATGCTAAAGGGGTTAGAGAAAGTGAAGCACCGCTGGCGTGTTCCCAGGGAGCCCAAGGAGGCTCCCGAGCATCATTCCCTCCGAGGGATCCCAGATGGAGCGCGTTGCCACGTGGCTCTGGCTGAGCACACAGTGAACGGGGCCAGCAGCCCCGCAGCTATCGGTGATTTATAGTCTTGTCGCACTGCACTGCTCACACAGGGCCCCTCGGACCGAGAGCACGACCTTGTGACAGCCTGGGAAGGGAAGGGAGGAGCCCGAGGTGGAGGCAGCAGCAGGGACTTGGGTCATTGTCACAGGCACACACAGATACAGAGCCGGGCAGACAAAGCACAGAGCTACCAGCAGCAACCCAGCCCGGCCTCCTCTTCAATTTTCATTTCCTCACCAGGGGAAGTCCCCATCCTTGCCCCCCAAAATTACAGGGTGTTTTCGAGGGGCTGGGAAGGCTGTTCCACCTGGGCTGCCCCTGCCCCAGGGCACTGCACACCATCACCTTCCTCTGCAGCCACGTCGCACTGTCAAACTGCAAATAACAACAGGCTGGACCACAAACCCCAATTTAGACCAGGGCGAGTGTATTCATGCAAAAACCCACAATGAAGCTTTCAGGACCTGTGGGAGTAACCTGCTGACTGCAGGAACCTGTTTCACACTCACACCCAGCCCCTCTCTGTGGGGCTGTAAGAGACCAGAAAGACCAAGGAAAGATGGAATGACTAAGGCTGGATGCACCCCATGGCAGACTGGGGCTGTTTGGTTCTTGAGGGTCATGGCTGTGGGGAAAGCAAGCTCAGGCAGGCTTAACATCAGCTTGTGAGCTTCCAGCACCCAGAATTCCCCCACACCTGTATTTTTTCCTTCAAGGGATGTTGCCTTTGCCTTGTGCACTGGACAGCACAGTGGTACCACTGGTCCCCTCCCAGCAGTCTGTGGGTTTCCATCTCTGCTCCATGCAGGGGGGTTCCCATGACAAGCTTTGTACCTTATCTAGAGCACAGGGTAGACAAAAAGCTCTTGTAAGAAGGGGGAGGTCAGAATTAACNAGGTTTCCACCTCTTCTCCATGGAGGGGGGTTCCTGTGACAAGCTTTGTACCTTATCCAGAGCACAGGAAGAAGGGGGAGGTCAGAATTAACCGTTTTCCATAGTGAACTTCATGGCATGTACATCCAGGAAATTTGTCACTTAACGTCAGGGCCCTGTGCCCAGGATATTCCCTTGCTGACACTGAGTCACAGGTGAGAACTGTAACCCCAGAAAAAACCAAGGTGGTGATGTAAAACTTCTCAAGGAAGGAGACTGGCAAGCAGAGACCTTCCCAGAAGTGTGGTACTAACACCCAGATCCAGCAGTGCTTGGTGCTCTCATTCACAAGAGTGATCAAATAAATCTCCTTAAATCTGGAACAGAGAAAGTAAATGGAGTAATGGGTAAAACTGAGCGGGCTGGTTATTGAAAACAGCAGTATTATACTTATTTGTTTCTCCTCTCCTGTGCACCAGCTTTTGTCCACTGAACAGCTACAGAATTCACTGGCATTATTCCTAATTTTACAATGATTTGGAAGAAGAGGGGACAAAAGCAAGCAAACAAAGCTAATTGCCTTCAGTGTTTTGTTTATCTGGGTTTTGTTCAGCCAAACAAAGAGGACGTTCAGGTCCAAGCTGACTGTGGAGCCACAGATCTCTTTTGCTTGGCTGGTCTGTTTAAAAACAGTTTGCAATTTTGGCATCCAGCATCTTCAGTAACTACCACTAGCAACTACTTTCTTATCTCCATCTGGTCACTATAGAAACTCTGGTGACTCCGGCCACTATTACTACAGATTAATCAACCTTGCAAAGCCCCTCCAAAAAAGCAGGAAGTCCTCCATGAGCCAATCCCTTGGTCATAAAAAGAACAAAGCCAGCAGGAGATTAATCACTGGATGCTATTTCCAATGCAAAAGTCCTAGCAGGAAAAATCCCAATTTTAATAACAAAGCTATGCATTGTCACCCATCCATACCAACATGCTTTTGTTCTTCCAGCCAGAGAAGAACACACTGAGCACAAATGTAAATAATATGGCAGGGAGAGCTCACTGCTGGCAACACACCACAGAACATGGGCTACACGAACCACAACCAACCAGTTCTGCCAGCTTTGGTTGCTTTCCCCCCTACACCAGCCAACATCTCAGATTTCCCAGCACAGTCTGAGGGAGGCACAGTGGGATTTCCACACATCAGGCAGAGAAGAAAAGGCAGAATGGCTTGGGAAGGCAAATCCAGCCTGCTGTGGTTGCTTGTCATGAGCAAAACACCTTGTTGAACACAGATGTGCCAAGAACTGAGGTCTCCTATACCTGTAAGTCTCAGAGTGATGCTAACAAAAAGATCTCCAGATGTTAAATAACCTGGTGAGAAACAGTCACAGGCATCTCCACATGTCTGTGAGAAGACAGTGAGTGTGTAAGCTCTGCAAAGACTGGACAGCCTTTGAGCAGCTACACAAAAGGGAAAGGAGATTCCCAACAGTGTCACCTGTCCCAAAGTGCCAAAGCCAGCAGAGCAGTGGGGTGCAGGGTTTGGGAACAGCCTGTGGTGATGCAGAGCATCAACAGTCCAATTTAGACCTTGCACCTTCTCAAATATGGGGCAGTGGTGGCAGGACAGGGGTTGAGGAGCAGGAGCTTTCTGCTACTAACTCTTAGAAGTGTGCAATAGTAGAGGTTTCCTAAGTGTATCCTTTTCTCATTCAGACAGGAAAAAAAAGAAGTGTTGGCTGTAATTTGTATTTCTAGAAGGAAAAATGAAAAAGTCAGATTTGAGAAGACAATGAGCAAACAAAGTTACAAGAAAGAAGAAAAGCAGCCTCCAATCTATTATCTTTGACCTTGGGCCACCTGAAAACGCATTGCCAAGCATCTCCCACCAGACACCAACACAAGGCTTCCCAACCCACAGCAGGAGGAACAGTTGGGAGGCTCAGGGATGTCTCTGGTACTGCAGGGAGCTGCAGGACAGCCCAGTGGAGCATGTCCTGCCCATACCTCACCCATTCCCTGCTGCTGGCAGGAGCTCTGGGAGCCACTGCTCCATCAGGAACTCCTACCCTGACACCACCTGCTCCCATTCTAGGACACAAAGCCCTGGAAAATAGCCTTTGATTCAGGGACTGGGCTGGAGCCTTATCCCACTTTTCCAACCCTTGCTACACCCACTGCCTTGAGCACCTTTCTCAAATGAGATTTTCCAATTGTGATTGAATGCTTCAAGTTACAAAGCTTGGGAGTTTGGGAATAATACTTAAAAATTAGGCTTCTGAAAGTTTTTGTGTTTATAGAGTACAACAGGCTGTCCTGTGACATAAAATGAAGGAGCCATTTGGATGAGCCTTGTACACTCTCCAGGACAGACAAGGAAAAGGTTCCTGACCAGCTCAGGGCTTGTTGCTCAGTAACCAGAGCTGTTACAGTGCTGACTCTACAAGAATTTACCATTAATCCTTCCAGCTCAACTATAAAAAGACTTTTTTTTTTTAAATTTCTATTATTATTTTCTGTTTGCACAGTCCTTTTTTCAGAATGGACTCACAGGGAGCAGGGAAAGGTAAGGAACAAGGAGAAGCCAATGCAAACAGTTCAGGAGGGACCCTTTGGAAATCAGGCAAATTTCAAAGATTTCTCTTTCAAGTGTCCTTCACTCTCCCCACATCAGAGAGGGAGCACTGAGGAACTAGGTAACTGAACCCAGGGAAAAGTCAAACAAGCCAGTCTCTGCTGAAACCTCCAAGGTTACCATGTCATGATCCTGTTCCAAGGGGTGAGTCTCTGCAAAGCTTGACTGAAACGTGAGCAAGAGGGGCTTTAAATAACATAAGGGGTGGAACACATTAACAGGCTGCCCAACTTGCTTTTAAATATTGAGGAAAATAAAGAAAAGTTGAGTGCAAGGCATTAGAACCCCATTTTACATTGGGATGAAAGCCAGGAGGGGAAAGGAGAGCAACAGCTCACTCTGAAGTGCTGAACACAGACCTGCATTGACAAAAGGCTTTTGGGTCTTTTGTTAGTTTTAAGGCTCTTAAACCCCAGCTTTTATTAACATAACGGAAATAAAGCTCTTAATCTCAGTTTGTAAACACAGATGGAGGCTGACACACAAATGCCAAAGATTTGGAAAATGGTGGGGTCAAGGTGCTTCCACACTTATGTAACTCTACTTGTGATTCCAGAACAAACCTCTTATTTCCAAAAGCATTCCCCATCTGCACCCAGAGCCATCCAGAAATTCTCCTATTCATAGGAGTTTCTTACACCAAAATTAGTAATTAGCTACCCTAATGTGTTGTCTCCTTTTCTATTCCTTTTTTTTCCTTCTGATTGTACAACATTGATTGGCAAACAGTGAACATCATTTTATCAACCTTATGATTTGAGATTCCTCTTTTTTCTTTTAGATGTAACAGGCACAAAAGCTTAGTGTCTGTCATTTCCAAGATTGTTGCCAATTGTCTCCTTACATATTACTCTAAAAACAACTGGATGCTCCCCTGGTTTGATGGGGGGGCATGAAACAGCAACTGCCCCAATAAATGCCTTGGCTGGGTTTGGAAGAGCCCTGCTCCTGGCTTTCCTCCCTCCCTTTAGCCACCAGACAAACACAGGCACTGGAACGAAAGTGACTTTCACACAAAGCAGCAAATCCAGCTCAATTTTCCACAGTCTGTGCCTTGGGCTGCCAGCCCGTGGTGCTACTGCTGGACCTCCCATGCTGGATGTGATCCTCTCAAACACAGCCTGGTGGCAAAGCTTACAGCATTTCCCACTGTTCTGTCCCAGGACATCACAGCACACTTGGAAGCAGCTCTCTGTCAGCCCAAACAGGGTTTGCCTCAGGCTCTCAGGTGGTCTCACTGCATTGAAATGCCTGACACTTCCCAGTGTTTCCTCAGTACAAGGCTTGGCAGTTGCAGGATCTGCAAGATTCTTCCTGGTTGGAACTTCCCAGAACATGCACTGACAGGGATTTACTGGAGTTCAGAGATCATATGGCAAGATGAGAATGGCAAGAGATATTCACAATGGATTTGGGAGGCTCAAAATAGAACATGAACCTTCTTCCTGGACTTGCAATAGCTGTGGTTGCTTTAACACAAGCCTCTTCCTCACTTCTGCACCCTTGTGTTAACTTTTTTCCTATTACTTACATCTTCTCCCCACATCCTTTGAATTGCAATACATTTATTTCTTTTTTAACATCCCTTTACATCACACACATCAACTGAAATTATTAATTTCCTTAGGACATGATACAGCAAAGTATCCCCACTATATTGCACCAAAAGAAGCCTCATCCTGTCCAAGCTCCTTCTATTATTCCCCATCTTATACAAACTCCAGGCACCCAACTGGGGCCTCTTTGTGCTCGAGTTGAACAAGTGTAAAGAAAACGTTCCCAGCACTCGAGACTCCACAGCTGAAATTGTTAAGAAAAGGGGAAAAAAGAGCCCGAGGGGACACTAACCCCAGCTCACATAAACCACACATTTCACATCCCACCTCACTTCCCTTCCTTATGGATGAAGCAAGCTTAGGGACAGCTGAAGACTTGGACAAGCTGCGCAAGCCCCACACAGCACATTTTCTTTTCAGTGCACTGAGTGAAAGAAACACACACTATAACCTTCTCAGGCCACTCAAGTATCATATCACAGTGATTATTCCCTGTTTTAACATCAGTCTGGCAGGCTTTACACACATCAGCTATGTGCTGAAGGGAACGAGTTCCCACAAATCTATTTATTTTTGGAAAGGGACTGATAGAAGCTGATAGAACTATCTTTGACTCACTCTCCCAGAGAAAACCTTATTCACAGTAAGCAGAATATTTGTTTTCTTCTTTGTTGGTGTTCTTCAAAGTCACTAAAAAAGCTACAATTCATTCCACCACTACAAAAATCAAAGCTGCTGTGGACACAAGAGGGATAAGCTCTGGTGCTGGGGACAATAAGGATGCCACAAAGCCATAAAGCTGCACCTTCTTCAGAGCTTATGAGGGGACTCTTGGCTTCACCACAGGTTCATTTACTGTGGAGACAAGCGTGAAGTTCATCCTTGCCCTCTGCACATTCCTCTCCCTGTTCCAAATTAGGGAGTTTCTCCTCACTCAGCAGAAATTAGGCAGGTTTGCTTTTAAAAAAGGGCAATTACGAACCTCTGCTTTTGCTGAGCTTCTTACATGCCAGCTGAGAAGAAGAGCAGAAGGCAGAGAGGTGGAGTTGAAGGGGTACAGGGCTCTCCAGGCATCCAGCTTCCACTGCTAGCAGGGATCTCACTGGCAAGCACCAGGATTTCTCCCCTGTGCAATCCTTCTCCAGGCTCAGTCTCCTGGTCATGCAGACCCCTGTCAGCACAAGTGGGAGAGCAGCAGGGGCTCTTCTGTCTGTGCCTGGGACAAAGAGGAGGAGGGCATGGAACCCGTCCTTCAAGGCTCCTGAAGAGCTGCAGAGAACATCTCTTTGCTCAGGTTATTCCTGATCCAAGTGGGAAAAAGCTCCTTCCATTCCTGGAGCAGGCAAGGAAAGAACTACTAGTGCTGCCAGCATTGCTCTCCAACACAACTCATCTGCTGTGTATGGAGTTTCTAGAGCTGCAGTTTTAAGGATATATAGGGGTATCTGATACCCTAATGAAGGTATGGAAGCAGCACAGTCCAGAGGAGAAAGAGGGAAAAGACAGCCAGGCTCTCCATTCAGCTTTCCATTTTAGAAATGCAGAACACCATATTTCTCCTTGAAGGACATAGGGGGAGATAAAGGTGTTTGTCAATTTTGAGATTTAATCAGCAATTTTGAAAATAAACAGAAAAATAAAGACAATAACTTAATCCACAAGAAAGTATCAGCTTGCTTATGGATATTTTGAAGTATTTAAGCAACTCTGCAGAATTTTAGGTTACCCCATAAACATCTTAAGAAGAAAATCACTAGAAAGCTTCATTCTTATCCCAGAAATCTAATTCCACCCTTAAACTGCAAACATATGAACCTGTCTTTAATTATAAACTACTCTCTCGTTAGTGTAGCAGTTGGTGCTGAACTTGCCATGAACTAGAAAGGATTAAAACATTGTCTGGAGAAAAAAAAAAAAAAAGGAAGCAAAATGCCCCAAAGGATGATTTTACCTTAATCTTTCATGACTTTAGCAGACTTTAGTTAAGTCTTCAGACAAAAGGAAGTGTCTTAGGATTCCTCCTCTATTCCCTGTGAAAGGGAACTGGAAATTCTCACTTTACCAAGATTTTCTGCCTTTCCTCCCATCTGCAGCCACGGCCCTGCTGAGGGGCGAGGGGAGACCCAGCAGGACAAAGGCTCCCAAGTCCTAATGGATAGTGAAAGCTTTAGCCATGGGTGCCCCCTTGTGCCCTGGTGAGTAATTAAACACAGCCGGGGAGTCAATCATGGAATAGTTTGCTTTCGAAGGGACCTTAAAGCTCATCTCATTTCCTCTTCAGAGGGAAAAATCGAGCATCTGGGGGGGTTGGACCAAAACCAAGCTGGATGGGGCCTTGAGCAACTTGATCTAGTGGGAGGTGTCCCTGCCCATGGCAGGGGGGTGGAGGGAGATGATCTTTAAGGTCCCTTCCAACCCAAACCATTCCATAATTCCATGATCCAGCTGACTGATGTGACACGATGGGGTGAAGACGAGCCATGTCCATCCTCAGCTGGTCACAGGACTGCACAAAGGCTGTGCTGAGTCCCTGCCTTTCTCTCAGCAGCATCACTCAAGGTCTCCATCATTTTGGCACAACTAAAGATGGATTTTTCTGCTCCCACTACTTGGCAGCTCGTTGCCTGGGGCTATTTGTCTCTCTTCTGATATTTCTGCTGCAGAAGGGCCAGTCCCAGCACTCCTAATCTGCTCTGCTTTGAATCTCACAGCAGAAAGGGGCAGAGTCGCACTGTGCCTCCAAACCCAACAACAGTCACTTCAGTACTGAGCCTCAATCAATACTTTAATGGGGCTAATTTTCTAGCTTTTGATCAAAATGCCTTTGGAGCAGCACATCTTCAGATACTGCCGCTGGCATTCCAAAATAAGCAGGAAGAACAAGATAACCTTTGTGAGACTTCATTCCCTACAATCTACAGCTGAATCTACACAACCTCATTTTAGTATCTCCTTAACCCAGCCTGGTACATGAAAGTTGAGCAAAGCTGGATGTGAATTGGCCCACAGCCTCTCAATCTGCTTATTATCATTTTGCTAAGACGTGGCAGTTCCTTTTTCTTCAAAAAGATGGATGGATATTTTGTCTCTGAAACCAGAGATTCAACAGTTGAGATTTGAAGTCCAAGCTAAATTTAGTTCTGACCAATTACACAAGTCAAAAGGTCTGACTCTGGGACTTCAATGAAGGAACCAAAAATATAAAACCACTTGAAATCCCTCAATATTCTCCTGCTGTTTGAATCCCTCAGTACACACAAATCAGACGAAGTGTCAGGGAATTTTTGATCATTTTTATAATTTATTCAGTATAACCAAACAGGCTTCTTTTAAGCCATTGCTAGAAAAATGAAGTTTAAGAGTTATCTATGAAGATTAACTCTGTTGAATACCGAGCTGAAGATGCAGTGTTCTGTCTCATTGCCAAAGTTATTGCATGTTTATGTGGTTTTAGCTGCATTAGGACTCGGAAAACCTCACCAGGCTTCACTGCTTTGGTGCAAAAGGTGCAATGAGAAGTTTTGGAGAACTAGTTTCAGTCAGCACCCCCATTCTATAGGATAAACTGCTTCCCTTTCAGAAATGTGGAAATGCCAATGGAAAAGACTCCTAGTGGTTTGTACCAGGTCTGTGGCACAGTCAGGCTGTTCTTGTAGCCAACACTGTGCTCAGAACAGACAACACTCTGGGGATGACAAAGCCCCAAGTATTTCATGTTGAGCCAAAACTTTCTGATCAATTTTCAAAGTTTGCTTCAGAAAAATCCTGAAATGAAAAAAGGCAACACTTCAGTGTGCAAAGGCTGGAGAGAACATCCTGGGTTTGCTTCAACTTTTTTCTTCTCCAGCTGAGAAGTACTTAGAGTTGGGCAAGGTTCACAAATACCTTTGGTTGACCTAAAGTGAAAAACTTTTAGCATGTAAATAATTCATCTAGAACTCCTTGCCCAGTTCTGAAATTACACATCTCCTGAGCTATTTTTCACAGTGCAGGTGCACAAGCAGAAAGGAAGCAGCATCTGTGGTGGGGATATTTATTACCTACACACAAGGCTCAAGGCTCTGGATCTGCAGAAGCAGCAAGATCATTTCCCTGGTGCTTTGGCTTCAGCTTAGGGTGAATTCCAGAGGCAAAGCTCATGCCTGAAGCACCCAGAAGTCACATTTGTTTGCAACTCTCCTGTTTAGTGGGGACATCAAAGCTACTCAACAAATCCACATCACAGATTCCTCCTCCACAAAGGAGCAAACCTTGTTTTGACATTTGCCCAGAAGAGCAGCATCAGCTCAGTGGCATCAAAGGGGTGACAGGATTGTTCATGCATTAACAGTTAAGTATTTACATGCAATTTTGGAGACGTACACACAGATTTCTGGTCCTTATTAAAATTAATGGAAGGTTTGTATTCCAATGCCAATGCTGCCTCAGAAACCTCAGTCATTATGGCTCAGAAGTTGCCTCTGTCAAGCAAAACCTCTCAGGATGATTTACAAAATTGTGCATGAGTTACTTATTACATTTCAAGTCACAATTATTATTTAAGGTTAAATTGAATACTGGGGGAAAAATCGAGAGAGAAAGAAAAGGCTTCAGGACAGACAGACGGAACAGAGTCACTAAAAGGGAGCACAGTGTTTTAGGGGCTGAAGCATCAATTGTACACAGGCATAGAAAGCAAAGAGCACAAAAGCAGCTGGACTGAGCAAAGCAGAGACAGCAGGGACTCTTCAGACTTGTATTCAGATTTTGTTTTAACCTTCACAAAGCCAAGAAAGAAATGAAATAGCAGCAGGAGTAGTGCAGCAAGTCCCTCTTACTCTCAGGCGCAGAAAGTCCATCTCCAAAGATTTCTATTAACCTCATATTTTAACACACACAAACCCACATTCCTCCCCTCATATGATCATATTTTCACAGTAATCATTTCTCTGGCTCAGTTGCCAAAAGCTTCTGCTTCTCACCAAACTTGTGCTCCCAGGGCACTGCAGTGGAACATGAGTGAAATGAATACTAAACAGTCAGGCTCCAAAGATTGCCATTACCTAATCCTGTACCATTACACATATTTGTTAGGAATATTCCAAGGTTTTGGGAAAAGGTTTACAACAGCTCACAGTGTTCCTGCTGCCCACCACGAACACTGCCTTTATCCATCGTGGAACCACACTTGCACTCCTACATGGAAAAGACAGGGAATTACAGCGAACCTCAGAAATGTTGAGGAAAGGTTCCTTCAACCTCTGAAAAGACTGGCTTATTATGTTATTACAATTCCCTGGAAATTGCTACGTAGTCATCACTAGAGCATGAAATTTCATCAGAAGCCTCTGAAACTTTCCTGCATTTCCTGGATTTCAGGAAACCCCTCAATATGCACAGAGGGTCACAGCAAAGCTATTGTCCATCAACAGCACCAGAGGACAGATCTGGCAGCACTGAACTTTTTGATTGCAGCCACCCACTAAATGGATTTTTGATTAGCCACGTTGTTTAAACCAACCACAGACCTTCACAGCAAACCCTGGGCTGCCAGGCTAAGGGTCAGTCCCAAGGCTCAGCCCAGCTTTGCAGAATTCTTCCACTGGCTCTGGGCTGAAGTTCAAGTGAACCTCTTAGATGGGGAGATGGGTTTCACTTTAATATTGGCAACCTTGGCTGATTTTATCACAAGTCTCATGATGTTGTCATGTTGCTTAAAACTCCAGCTCTTGGAGTCTTGTGCAAGAAATTCAATTTCTGCTTGGAAACCCCCAGACCTCTCTTCCATGTAAGCATTCTGCAAACCTGAGCTCTACAGAAGTCAGAAAGAATGAATGATACATGACCTATCATTTAAGTGTCCTTACTTTTGGGAAACTTATTTATGACTTTTTAAACATCTGGTATTAATAGTGTGTATCTGGAAGCACTACATGAAAATTTTCTTTCAAAACTGTGACTTTAACTTATTTGCTTTGAAATTCTGGATATATTAATGCAAATAAAAATGCAAAAGGAGAGAAGAGGAAATGAAAGAGTGGCGAACATTCAAAGGTTTTTAAAAGCAGAATAAACTGTTTCTTCTATAAGACAAACTATTGCACTTCTTCTGCTGTGGGTTAAGACTACAGGTTAGTCAAGGTATTCCTGACTGATCTACAGTCTCCAGAATGTGGTAAGTTGAGCAGGACCTCAGAGTAAATCCATCTTAAAGTCCTAGTCAATGATCTGCTTTAAAACTGCAGACTGACTCCAAATAATCCCACAAAATCTGCACCAGCCACCATCCCTGAAGCCAATTTATGAACAGTGACCATAATTTAGGGTCCAACAGAGCTGTACCTGTGATGTCTTTCTGGCTTCTCTAACACCATTTACTTTCCAGCACTGGTTTTATCTTTCCCTTTCATCCTTCACATCTCCCCCTCCCTTCTCACACAGTAGCTCTTTCATCTGCTCTCAATAGGTGCTGCTCTACCTAATTAATTGAGGACTTAACAAGTGCACTTTCTAATTAAAGTAAATAAACCCATACTTGGAACAGTGGCTCACAGTGTTACCCAGCACTCCTTCCTCAGGAACAGGATATTATGTGCTCCACCTCCTCGGTGCCAAATTAATGCATTAAACTAATAGAGCAGAAGCAAAAAAGTCTCTTAAAGCATCATTTAGAAAAATGATTCTAAAACATAAAGCAGTTGCCAGCCTTGAGTCCCTGCAGTCAACGAGATCTATAATATTTGGCAGAAAATAGACTTTTCGGAAGAGGAGAAAAATCTAGATTTCAAACCCAAACTCTCCTCTGGTGCTTCCAGTGCTCCTGCTGGACATGACTTAGTGCTGAGGTTGGGGGAGGCTGGAGGAAGAGGCAAGGGAACAGAATTTTTATTACCTTCCATGATGCCTAAATGACTAAATCTGTCCCAAAACAATACCCGGTATTAAGACTTTTCTCCTTTTTCAGAGTTGCTTCTGTGCATGAACCTGATATGAAGATTTAGAGGGGTTGCTTGGAAAATTCCCATCTGTCCTCACCTTTGATCCATATCTTAAATTATGTATGGGTCTCCACCTTTGTTGTTAAACTGATGATGATATCCTTAATGTACTCAAATTACTCCAAACAGATGCATTTCAAAGAAAACTGATTATTAATCCACTCACTTCCTCCCACTAGGTTAAGCAGGGGCATTCAGTGTCTATTTCATGGAATAGGTCAGACCAGGGAAGGATTTGCAAAAGCTGCCTTCAGCAGAAGGAGAAATTCTGGAGCAAGAGAAAATACAGAGCTCAAATAAGCAGAGTTTCTGGCAGGGAGGAAAACCACTTTTTCTTATCCTCCCTCCAGTGTACCCAGTTAAATGAAGCAGCAGGAGTTTGAGGGTGGGTTTGACATCCACTGAAAAACTCCTCCTGTACCACCTGCAAGTCCTGCCTGTGAAAACCCAGACAAAAGGTGGATTCCCAAAACAAATCAAGTCAGCCACCATCTCACTTACTCAAGAATTTTCTCTAGCAGTAGGGATGAAAGCAAAATTCTGAGGGTTTCAGGATAGTCTATAAATGGTCAAAAGTGCTTCCAAATTAGCATTTGAATTTCTGTCATAATTTGTTTCCACAGATGGAGTGGGAGCAAAACTGTTAGTTTGGGCCTTGTGCACCTGAAGTTCATTAAGTCAAAAGAAAGCTTTGTGTCTTTCCGTGGTTTTTGGATGAGCTTACAGGTTTCAATAGCCTGGACAGGGCTACAGGAAAGAGGGAACAGAGGTGTATGGAGCAATGAGGAGTGTGAAAAGAACTGTATTTTGCATCCAATTATTCTCTGCTTCTTGTAAGCTCCTGGCTTTGAGTAGTTAGCTCAGAAATAAAGATTTGTTTGTGTTCTTCACAGTCTCTCCCTGTTGTGGAGACCAGACAGAAAGCCAAACAAAATTGTGCTCCTCTCACTGCATTTCCTTCAGCAATAAACACCTTCATTTATGCATATTGAAGAAAAAGGGGAAAAAAAAGCAAACTAAATGCCAGGAAACTGCAGCTTAAATCTTATTTAGCTGTATGCAAAATCAGCCTGAGTCCAGGCAGAACAGTTGGGCAGATCTGGGTTCAGTCTCTAGTCTTTAATAGTAATTTTACCTCAAAATTCTTGTGTGTTTTGGTCTCCTAAAACCATAGGAAAAATAGATCCCTCAAAAACTGGTTGAAGTTTTAGATCAGCACAGCTGTCAGAGCTCATTTGTCTGCCCTTGGTACAACTACTTCCCCATATGCCACATGGCTTGGTTATTGCTATCAACAGTTGGCAGCACAGTTGCCCACTAAAGTTGTCCACTAAAGTAAATATGATTTAATATTATTTTTAAGAAATCAGAAATTATTTTCTCTGCATGAGGCTCTCAGTCACGCTCAGTGTTCCAGAGGAAAACTGCTGTTTTTCAGCAGGTCCAAAGCCTCAAGTTACCTCTTCAAACAGATCCACTTGCCTTTCTGTTTGCTAGAATTAAAGCCAATGGAGAAACAATAACTCTGCTCCAGCCTGACATCCTGAGCCATGAGAGGAAGAGAGAAGTGTAGGAGGGATGGAGCAGCTGAGCAGGGAGTACAGTTACACTCAGAGTAGTGACCAGCAGCTCCATAAAGCTTTGTTATTGTGTTAGCACTGGAAGCACGACATGAAAAGCAACATTTCAGTTGCATTATGTTATTAATTTGGCTAAAATCCATTGCTTTCTCTAGATCGTCCTTAAAATAACTGTTTCCTACTGAAATAGCTTCCTTTCTCCCCAGCCAAATAATAAAAGCAGTTGAGTTTGGGGATGTGGGGGAGAAAAGGGCCCCAGGTTGCTTCCAGTTTTTAGGCCTATGGAAACTTAAGAGAACACACACACAGAAGTGATGAAAGTCCAGAGGGTTTGGTGCTTGTTTTTGTTCCCTCCCTGCCAGAGCAGCAGCAGTTGCCCGTTCTTTCCTTTGCTCCTGGCACTGGCAGGACAACCCTCTGCTCTTGGTACCACCACTGCTGGCACTGCTCCCTGCCCTGCTGTCCTGAGCTGATCCTTTTATTCCATGGCACTCACCTCAGATGCATTTCAGCTGGATTGGTGGCCTTGCTATTAAAATAAAAACCTGGATGAATCACCTCCAGTTTATACATGGAGAGAGTCACAAGCTTGCTGCTGCTCCTTTAGCCACTGTTTGTCCCACATGCCAAAATATCCACCCTCTTCTGGGCGTTTCAGCCACTAAAGTCACCAAAAAAACCCCTTTTCTTCAACAGGGTGGGTGTTTTCAAAGTTTACTTTAGCATTTACAGAAGATAATCCTGACTTCTCCTTGTCGACCTGCTCCTGAGAGCAGCCTCTCCACACTAATTTTATTATTCGTTTCCAAGCTATGTTTCTTTGGAAATCCTTTCTGTTTCTGTTCATTTGATGCCGAAGAAAGAAATCCTTGTGTTATTCTTGTTCTGTAAGCACAGATATTTAAGAGGTAAAGATGCTCTTCAGTGAAAGGGAGATCATGAAAGGATGGGAACTTGAGATAGACTCCAGATTGTGCTGTCTGAGGCCTCCTCAGCAAACCCAGCAGAACAGGAGCCCCATTTGTTATTAATATTTAGAGCCTGATAAGTTCTTTGTAGAAGTCTAATCCTGTTCTCCAGGTAGCTATTCCTGAATAACTACCACTGAAATAGAGGTTTGTGATTATATGGAAATATGACACAGATTTCACTCAAACCCTCAAGAGCTTTGTTCAGAGTCAGAATTTCTCTGCAAATCTCTCACTAGTAGCAATACAGATTTGTTCTTCTAACAGTGAGGCTTGAGGCTTGGTAGAAGAATGTGTGATTATCAGTAACATGTCAACAAAGCCACTGCATTAAACAGTGACACCTGGCCAGGACCCAGTAAAGGTGAAAAGGTGGCAGAAGAAGTAGAATAGAGACACTACGTAAAAGAAACGTTGTGAGCTCAATGCAGGCAACATTCACAGGATCTTTTCCACGACATTAAAGTGCTATTGATGCACCTAAAGTGTCACCTCCAGTGCACAGACTAACTAGAGCTTGATAGCATCAATACAGGTCTGCAAATCAGATGCAAAATGCAGGCACAGGGAGCAGCCCCACAGTGAAGCCCAGCACACAAACTGTGAAACCATTGCTACAGGGCATCTTGGAAAGCAATTGGAAAAAATCTGTCCATGGGTGTTAAATCCAAAAGGCACAATCACAAAAAAACCCCTTAGGATTGAAGTCACTGGAGGAAAACAAACATGTGGGAAAACTCTCTACTGGTCGTTCCCCTCCTCCCTGGCTGCTCTTGCTGGGGACAGGGGCATGGGCTGGACACATCTACACCGAGTCCTCCTGTGTCCTCAGGGTCTTTGGCCCAGGGACAGACACTGCCTTCACTCCACATTGGCACTGCTGATTTTTCTGAACAAGATTAAGCTTTGTGCTCCTGCCACCTGACTTTGAAACTGGGACTTTGCCTGCCCGAGGAGTGGGAAGCCCAGGGGCAACACAGAGGGATCAGTGCCAGGTAAGAGAAGAATCATCATAAACAGGGGATTTGCACATCATCTGTTAAAGCTCTCTGGGCAAGGACCATCCTGCTGGCACAGGCACCTCTGACACTTCCTGTGCACTGCCTGGATGTCCAGATATAGGACACATGTGTTCCTTCTATTGTGAACAGACAAGTCAAAAAGTGATCTTTTTTCCCCTCAGAAGCCTGCACTTGTTTGCTTCTTGTCCAAGCTCACAAGACCTGTCCCCAAAGAGTGATCAAATAAATCACCTTTTGTGTAATGCAAACACATAGGTCAACCCCAAACCAGACTTGCACAGAGACCCTGAGAAAGCCACAGGTACACGTGGCAAAGGAGACACAAATATTACACCTGTTTGGCACCTGAGCAAAGCAAACCTCAGCTCTGGTGGAGCACCAGGGGTGGGTGAGGAGGCTTGGGGGTCTGATCACTCCCTGTGCAGACCAGGAAACAGGTTACCATCCCCTGGAAAAAATCAAGACTGGAAAGGAACAAACCCTCTTGAGCTGTGATCCTCCTGGATCATGAAACACGTCCCTTAATCCTGGGCAATGTGATTGGACACTTCTCCATTGGGGGACCCGTTTTCCACAAAGAATAAGCAAAAGGCTTCTCAGATTGATTCTCCTCAGAGTAAGGATTTAGACACATCAGGGACTTCAGGGGTGGAAAAGGCCTGTTAAAAATGCCAAGCTGCTGCCTCTGGCTGCCTCCTGCCTCGACATCCCTTCCTCCCTCAGTGTCCTCTTTTCTGACCAGGAGCTTTGAACCTCACTGGTGCAAAGCTCTTTTCTCCCAATCCCACGACAAACAATCTTGTGACCCTCAAGGAAATTAAGGATATCAACCAAAACTATTTAGCAGCACTTTTAAGGCAGCAAACAAGCCAGCACAGCCACCTCCTGCACAGGTGAAAAAATTCAAAGGGTCAAACAGTCTTGCAAAAACACCAGAGTTCATCAACCAATGGTTTTTGTATGTACTTCACCACTTTACCATGGCACAACTGTTTAAGGTGGTGATTAGATTTGCCCCAATCACCCTCTTTTCCTACTATTCTAAAGCCAAGAGTAGAGTTGACTCTCTGATGGCTTGTGCACCCCAATGCAAAGCTCAGCCCCCCAAGGATCAATCTCCTCTTTGAGCAGTAATTTCCCATGTGCCCTTTCCAGTCTGTTCTTTCTAATCCTCTACTTCTCAGAGACCTTTAAATATATATTTTAAATTCCAACCAGATTCTCAGACTTGGCAGATAAACTATGGGTCCCATAAGAGTTATATTTTCTTTGAAAGCCTTGAATGAAGTCTTTATAAAAAACTTCATTAATATTGCTACCTATATGCCTGCTCCCCACTTCCTGTGCAAATCCAAACAGATTCTCCACACAGAAAGACTTTTGAAATTCGCATATTTACTTCCCCAAAACAGTGAGAGTGTTACTGAGGAGTTTGTGGTAGAGTCAGTCCACATGTGTGTTGTCCTGGTGGAGTTTAAAAAGATGAAGCCTTCTATTCATTGAAGATGAAAAAAGTAGATGCAAGAGGGGAGGATATAAAGCTGGGGAGATTAGGGCACTGGAATTCTGTGCCCTGTGTTCGTGCTGTTGGCAGAATTTGGCCCATATTTGCTATGAGATTATATGACAGTAACGAGTCATTACAGCTCATGCAGTACAGTGTGTTAAAGCTGGTTTTGCCAGAACAGTTAAAATTAGTAAAGGAGTTGTTTCAAAAGTAGCACAGACCCTCATTTTGTTGTATGTTTTTGTTGTTGGTGGTTGGGGTTTATTTTATTGCTTTTTTTTTAAATCCCCCCAAACTGTTCTGTGGAATTCTGAAGCTGCAGATGCACACTCCTCCTTTCATCAGAAGTCATCCACCTAGATCCAACCAATCCCTCAAGAAACTGTGCCCCTAAAACAAACCCAGCTTCCACTGCAGTCAGAGGGTGAGGGCCCCTGGCTGACAAAGGGGTCAGCACACAACAGGGATGCAGAGGTAGGAGTCAAACAGGCTACCAGAGAACAACAGAAATCCAACATCTCATAGTATTTCTACTTTTAGAAGTCAGATTCTCTCAGATTCACTACCAAATTTTGAGCAGCAGCAGCATTAGGTACAGACAGCAAAGGGCAACACAGAGGCACCAGGCTGGGCAGGAGACAGGCAGTGAGCAAACCAGGCTTGTGGGACAGTCCCAGTTCTCTCCTTCCCTGCACTTCCAACTTCCCTTTTCCAATGCAAGGCCAAAAGATACGCAACTCTTCTTGAAAAGCTCTGCAAGCTACAGCCTGCATGCCATGACGTGCAAGTAATCCCTCTGAAGGCTCCTTAAATATGTAAAATTATTTATTCTTGTAAATATGTCTCAGGGAAGTCAGTCAGTACGAGAGGAAGACAGTGAAATCGTTCAGACTCTATGTGCTTTCTCAATATAGAGAGGTCTATGGGGCTGACCAGCCAGGTGTGCACACATGTAGGACACATAGCAGTTCCAGACCTCCTTTTTTATATTGCTGGAGGCAGCAGAACTCAAGCAGGAGTCCCTCAAGTGGCACTGAGCCTCCTGTACCTCAAAATGACTTAATGTTGTCATTTCCTTTGACTGATGGATTTAGAAATTCTCCTTTTGACACAACTGTCCAAACATTTGAACCCTTGAGCACAGAGCAAGGCTCATCACTGGCCAGGCATCTGGAAAGGGCCACAGACTTCACCTCTATTTAAACAGGATAAAAGATGGGAGATGCTTTGGATATGTCAACATGACTTGTTGCCCTTGTTAAAACAAGCAGCTTATTTTAAACTGGGCATTTTTTAATTAAAAGGTGACAAAACAACAAACAGCAAAGAAACCCACTAAAAAAACAAAACAGAAAAGAAAATCCATTTGAACTTCTTCAGTGGAAAATCAGATTTTTGATTAAGAGTTGTGTGACCTTTCCTTCCAAAGGAACACCAAAAAATTCTGAACAAAACAAAGCCTTCAATATCTCATGGGAAGCTGTAATCAGTTATTCAAAATCCCTCTGCTCCTCCACAGGCAGCATTCCCAGCACAAAGTATCCCCCCCAACACCAATGCTGGGATCTCCCATGACACACACACAGAGGTGCATTAGGGAACATGCAGTGCAAGTACAGAGGTCTGTTGGAGAACAGAAAGAGCACAAAGTGACACAGAAGAATTGGAATATTCTGCGTTTGAGTTTTCCTTACAAAACAATTCCTACTGGAAGGAAAACGTTTTCCAAGCAGCTCATTTTTAATTTATTTGTCAGAGATAGTTACAGCCCACTCTGGTTTGTTTGGTGTAAATAATGAAAAAANCCAGCAGAACTCAAGCAGGAGTCCTTCAAGTGGCATTGAGCCTCCTGTACCTCAGAATGACTTAATGTTGTCATTTCTTTTGACTGAGGGCTTTAGAAATTCTCCTTTTGACACAACTGTCCAAACATTTGAACCCTTGAGCACAGAGCAAGGCTCATCACTGGCCAGGCATCTGGAAAGGGCCACAGACTTCACCTCTATTTAAACAGGATAAAAGATGGGAGATGCTTTGGATATGTCAACATGACTTGTTGCCCTTGTTAAAACAAGCAGCTTATTTTAAACTGGGCATTTTTTAATTAAAAGGTGACAAAACAACAAACAGCAAAGAAACCCACTAAAAAAACAAAACAGAAAAGAAAATCCATTTGAACTTCTTCAGTGGAAAATCAGATTTTTGATTAAGAGTTGTGTGACCTTTCCTTCCAAAGGAACACCAAAAAATTCTGAACAAAACACAAAGCCTTCAATATCTCATGGGAAGCTGTAATCAGTTATTCAAAATCCCTCTGCTCCTCCACAGGCAGCATTCCCAGCACAAAGTATCCCCCCCAACACCAATGCTGGGATCTCCCATGACACACACAGAGGGGTGCATTGGGGAACATGCAGTGCAAGCACAGAGGTCTGTTGGAGAACAGCAAGAGCACAAAGTGACACAGAAGAATTGGAATATTCTGCGTTTGAGTTTTCCTTACAAAACAATTCCTATCGGAAGGAAAACATTTTCCAAGCAGCTCATTTTTAATTTATNGACTTGTTGCCCTTGTTAAAACAAGCAGCTTGTTTTAAACTGGGCATTTTTTTAATTAAAAGGTGACAATCAAAACAATAAACAGCAAAAAAAACCCACTAAAAAAACAAAACAGAAAAGAAAATCCATTTGAACTTCTTCAGTGGAAAATCAGATTTCTGATTAAGAGTTGCGTGACCTTTCCTTCCAAAGGAACACCAAAAAATTCTGAACAAAACACAAAGCCTTCAATATCTCATGGGAAGCTGTAATCAGTTATTCAAAATCCCTCTGCTCCTCCACAGGCAGCATTCCCAGCACAAAGTATCCCCCCCAACACCAATGCTGGGATCTCCCATGACACACACAGAGGGGTGCATTGGGGAACATGCAGTGCAAGCACAGAGGTCTGTTGGAGAACAGCAAGAGCACAAAGTGACACAGAAGAATTGGAATATTCTGCGTTTGAGTTTTCCTTACAAAACAATTCCTATCGGAAGGAAAACATTTTCCAAGCAGCTCATTTTTAATTTATTTGTCAGAGATAGTTACAGCCCACTCTGGTTTGTTTGGTGTAAATAATGAAAAATCAGAATTGCATCAGATTTTGGCTGCAGGAAGGAGACCCAGAGTAGCTGTTCCAACACCAAGCTGTCTCCCAGCCTCTCATCCCAGGGCTTCCACCAACCTGCCCTTCAGCTTGAACACACTCTGCTTTGCACCCCATGGCTGCAGGACATTGCTGTGCCCTGGGTGATGTCACACACCTGAGCAGGGCTGTCATCTCACCACCAATCCATGGGAAAGCCAATTCCATCCCCGAGACCTCTTGGTTCTTAGTGACACTTTTAAATGATGCACTTCCCCAGGGGATCAAGGAAGGTGTTTCCTTGGCACCTGGAAGGCAGTCTGACCTCCCTTGATAGGAAGCTCACAGAATTCCTGAGACATAGAGGTTTTCCAGGGCAATTTCCAAGCTTTCTTTCATAAAGACCTGTCTTAGGGACTACCTTGGAATGTGCTGAGCACCTCACCTAAATCAAAGCCTTCCTGGGGCAGAGGAGCCCCTGCATCTCAGTACTGTGGCATGTGCTGTACCCCAACATTTCCAACTGGAAGTAACACATTGAATTTGAACTACTGCAGCTGTGGATCAGTGTTCAGTTTTAATGGGAACCCACTGTGATGGGAGAGAAAACTCCAGCACTAGTTCTTTGAAAGGAACAAAGGCCAGTAATATCTCAGCAGAAAGTATGGGAAGGGTAAATATCCATATGCAGTGTAGCCAAGGATCATTGTTTAAAAGTCCTTTATGGAACATATGAAAGGCTGAAATCTTAAGAAGTTTAGTTTATTTTTTCTTTTTTTTAAGGAAGGAACAAACATCTGTGGGAAGTATTTATGAGACATATAATGCACCTCACATAGTACCCCGAGGGCCATCTTTAGAGTAGAAATAAAGCTTCCATACTAGGAGTTTGTTAACATTGTGACAGGAATCAGATGCAAACACAAAAGCTCACTTGTTCTGTAATGACTTGCCGAGATAAGTGTCCCTTATCAGCAATACTGTTTTCTTTTGGAAAGGAAAGGACTCTGTGTGTACAAGCAGGGGATGGAAGTCAATGAAAACAGAAGGCTGGAGAGGTCTGAATGGGTATTTTGTACTGTAATTCTAGCTTGGGGCTGCTTTTTTGGGTGTGGAAATATCAAACACTGACCTCCCACTGACGGTCCTTGGCAGTGGGATAAGTCACTCATTTATTTTTGCTTGGCCACAAAGCTGCTGTGTAACATGGCAAGGTCCTTCCAAAGTTACACAGGACTGATACATCTCCTGGGCAAACTGCCTGCACCCAGCACTGCTCTCAGCCCTCACATGCCCCTGCTCAAAATATCCCCCCAGCTCCTGCCCACAACCAGCTAAATCCCCACAGAACTCCTCAGGCAGCCCTTTCCATTTGGGAAGAAAAGAGGATTTGTGCAGGAGAGATCTGGGACCTTTGGTGGTGATGCCCTAGTGCTTCTGACCCAGAAACCCAAAATGCACTCATCTAAAATGAACTGCATGAAAGCATCACATGCTCAGGGGAAGGGAGGTGTGTAGGAACTTCTCTGTCCAAAGTAGTTGCAATGTTCTTTCAAACAGGGAAGAAAAAGGGAGGGAAAGGGTCTACATAGAGGTGACCATCTCTGATCTAAGACTTGCTTAACAGGAATGTGACTATGGACTCCTCTGGCTCTTGGCTCAGGCCACTGCATCCCCAAGGTGTTTTACCTTGGTCTTGGAGCCACTTTAATACCTAAGAATGCTCTGTTATAGGCTGATGACACATGAATGAAGTGAGAACCTATAAGGAATGCTGGGCTCTTCTCCTGAGCAACACAAACTCAGAAATTAACATATGGCATCAAGATTTGGGATAATTGAAGCAGAACCACGACAGTGGGGAGTTCTAGTTAAGTCCAATCAGCACATGAATAAACTTGGCATCTGCTCTCAGGACAGCATTTCAGACCTCTCTGCTGCATCAAGGGGTTCAGCCAAATCAACTAAACAGCTCTGCTAAGCCAGCTGACATCTCAGAGACCACCACCATTTCATGGCATGCTCGAGCAGCAGCACAACTTTGGGATGTGCTGTCATCAGATCACAAGAGGTTTCCCCTCCACCCACATCAGTTCACCTCCCAGTAATTATATTGGCAGGTCTGGATGTCATGTAGAGCTGTAAAACAGTCTGGATAGACAAGCATGGGATCCATCAGCAGGATACATCAGCAATACTGTGTCAACAGCCCATGGCAGACGAGGCAGAAACTCACTTGTTCCCAAGCACGTCATCTCTTACAAGGCTCAGGCTGTGCACAGTCACATGCTGTTCCATTAGACAGAGGGAGGCTGAAAAGTCTGGATTAAATAAAAGGAAAACAGCCCTGATAACCATCAATGTATCAGTGAACACTGTATTTCCCCACTGGTTTCACACATACAGAGGGGAAAGGGTGTAAGACTAGAGGTGGATGACAGAAGCCAACTGCCTGGAGGAGTGGCTGGGCCATCAGCTCCCACAGCCAAGTCAATGGGGATAATTGGCTAAGACATCATGGCTACATTTTTACTTTTCATATTTAAGGCTACCCAGCTCAGCCCCACTCTGCCTCTGGAGTGATCCAGGCTGGAACATCCTCAGAGCAATCATGAGGACATGATTTCTTTGACCTATGCCAAGTACTGCTGAAAATCCAGTCTGACACTGTGATGCATTTCTGCTTCTCTATTTCTAATTCAGCCACTAATACCTACACAGACTCTGTTCCATAAACAAGTCTGAAACTAGACAGGGGGAGATCAAGGGATTTTGTGGGATTCAGATGCTATAGCCAAGGAATGCTCCAACACCATCCACCAGAAACAAAAATTAAAAAGGCGGGTTCAAGAAAAGACATCCACCAGGAAAGCCTTCAAGGGCAAAGTAGCAGCTTCAACTTGAAGCAATTGTCACTTCAAAACATGTTCCCTTCTGCCCTGGACTTGGTCCTTCTGTTTGCCATTGAAAGGTGAAAGCTCATCATTAAATAATTTGGCTTAATAAGCAAATGCCAACTCCTTGAGACTGAGATCCTCCCACTCAAGCCTAGGAGGCTCCTGTCAAAAGACTGGCAAGCAGGGGAAGAATCAGAACAAGCCAGAGCCCTTGTGACCCCTTCCAAGACAGCCAGGTGGATTCTGCAGGAGCAGTCACCTGCTACAGCAGAGGTGGGAGAGGGACAAGCTTTCAGGCAAAACCCAGTGAGGGCTTTGCAGCAGCACCCACCAGTGCACAGTGAAATCCATACAGTTCTGGGTACCTTGTGCAATTGTTTTACAGGCAACTTCATGGACTTTCCTGGACGAGTCATCCCCCTGGAGACAAAGGGGCTGACAGGAGGTTTTCTAGTGTGAGATGAGATGGCTTTTTGAGGCCTTCTGGCTACAAACCAGGAGCAACAAGGAAATCAGATATTTTGGTGCAAACTCACTCCTTTCAGTGTGAATTTGATCATGCAGTTCATTAATGCATGCATAAAGTGGTTGCAAAACCCAGACAAAGCACCACTGCACTGCTCTTGGAGCCTGGGAGCCTGGGAGCTTCTTCCTATCTCCAGCTTGGCAACATTCTCTGAGAGCAATTGGTGACTTGGAAAAGTGAACTACTGATAAGCACACTGCCACAATCTACACCATGGTGTTCTGGATTGATTACAAGGACATCAAACACTAAATCATCAAAAACCTTACCTACATCATCATCTACTGCTCCTCCCCATCCACAAGCCCTCCTGCCATATCACTGAAGCAAACTTGATGGATTTAACAGGTTTAATTCTTGACAAAGCCTTGCTACCCCTCAGGGAGTCATAAGCCATTCCCTTATTCCAGAATTGAGCTACTATTCTCTGTAGTTCCTGGTTTTTTTCCCCCTCTACACTTTTAAAAGCCAAGTACCAGGTTTGCCCTTTCAGTTCTGAGTAATCTCACTCATCTCCAGGAGTCCTCAAGGCAGGCCAAGAACAAACTGGTGCTCAGAAACCTCTTTGCCTCTATTCTGGGTACTTCAGGGTGAATTATATCCCAGCCAATTATCCAAGTACCTCCAGTGTGAGCCCACACCATTGATCATCAATGCCTGTAGAGCAGTGACTGAAATAAGCTGCAATCATGCAGGTTTGGATGGACATGCTGAAACCATGGAATGTTCTGACTTCTTTGAACATGCAGAAGACAGAGGATGGCTGCCTGTTTGGTCTTAGTCACAATGATTCTTCCTTCTACTATTTTTTGGAGGCATGCCTATTTGTTTGATCTAGTTTCTACTTTTTTTTGGTCTTTCCTTTTTGATTCTCAGGGCACAGAGCAGCTCCCAGCTCAGCTGATCTCTTATTATGCTCCCCGTTTCCTTTCATCAGGGTAATTTGCCTTTGTGTCCTTCCTAAGTCAGTCTTTCACACATTAAAGCAATCAATGGATCTGAGACAAGACAAAAATCACTGTGTTCTGAGAGGCTTGTGAAGACTCTGGAGGCCATATATTCCCATCCCCAAATAGCTTTTAACTTATGCTTTCCATCATAATTTGCTGCTATAGAAGCCTCTTTTATCCAGCTTAAACCTAAGTGTTTTAAGTCTCTCTGCTCCCAACTAGAAGGAGACCAGCATCCCTCAGCTGGAAAAAGGGTGTGATCTGTGGTCAGGGAGGAGCAGCCAGGACATGCCATCCTTACGACCCAAGACCCACGTATCCTGCTCAAACCACAGCCACTTATGCAGAAGCAGCCTTGCAGGGAACAGCCTCCTCCCGGGCCACAAAGGTACTTGGGAATGCTGGAGCCACACTGTGTGTGCATCTGCATCCCTCAGCCTCCCCATCCCTGCAGTTGGGCTTTCTCTTCCAGCTGTGTGTTGGAAATCCACTGACAGTGGGTTTCTGTGGCACTGCTTTTTCCACTGTGAACCACATCCCCTGCTGATGGATGGGGAGGGAGATCCCAGTCTGGGTGTTTTCAGCCTGGTCTATGTGCTTGGGTAAAGGCCAGCACTACCCCCACACTTTTCCCAGTTCATCAGCTCACTCCTGCATTGAGACTGAGTCCAAACCCACAGAATGGCAGCCCATAATCACCTCCATCAACATTTAATCTTTAGTATCTTCTTGCCTTGCAGAACACATCAAGAAATTTTATGTTTCTTCACCTGCCACTGATTTCTCACCTATATCATCTTACACACAATCTTCAATCCAGCCTTATTCCAACTGAAACTGTTCACTCCATAAAGCCTCCCCACCACATCTTTGATTGCCATGCACCACCTTCCCACCCTCCTGCCAACAGCCAGGCCATTGCTGCAGCTCACTCAGCTCTCTCCCTGCTCCCAGACTAGACCAAAGTGCAATAACTGTAGGGGATTTACCATTCCAAGATCATGGCCTCTCATGTTCCCCCCACCCTGCCGAAATCCCTGTCAGGTCCATGTGTTAGCTCAGCATCCGATGGCTGCACCCGCCTCTCCTCCAGCCTTGGCAGAGGCTTTGCCTGGAACAGCACTGGAATGATTTCTCTTAATCTGTTTGCTTCCCCCACATAATTCCTCCTTTTGCATTTATCTTTTGATTTTCTCTACAGCACCAAAGCAAAGGCACTTCCCTGCACCGTCAAGGGCCCTTTGGAGCCCCACTACAAACAGCAGCAAAGCACATCCCTGTCCTTCTCCAGAGCTTTTGCAGCTCTTTCCTCTGATCTCAAAAAACCCCAACCTCCAAAACAGCCAGGCTGCCACTGTGCCAATGCCACTGCTGCTCCTGAAAGCCAGTGTGCTCCATTGCTGTCAGTGCTCCCATGCTCAGTGTGACCACTGTGAGCTCCGACTGCCCCACCACTGCATCCACACAGCCCCTCCTGCACCTTGGACCCTCCATCCTGCAGCAGCACAGCTGATAAACTATGTGTTAGGAAGACTTGTGCATCCAAACAAATTCCAATTTCTTCCATCTCCCTTGTAAAGGAAAAAATTCATGCTTTGCAATTGCTTTTTATGAGGCCAAATTTTACAGACCCTCCAGCTCTCGTTATGGAAAATAAGTGGAAACTCCTGGCAGAGGATTATATTCTTTGTTGGTTTTTTTTTAATATATATGAGCAAAAGCCTATATTATGCACTGCCTACATCAGCTTTGCCAACAAAATTTGCTGATGCCTGCAAAACTATAGGACAGTTGTCCAAATGCCTACCACTTGCTACTCATAGACAGTCATGAATTGTCCCTCTTGCTGACAAGTTAATGTTGCATCATAAACTGCCCATATGAAGTTTTGTTGCTATAACACATGACTGAATTCAATATGTCAGGAAAATGATTAATTGCCCCAGAGATTTGGATCTTTAAAAATAGCAGAAATTCAAAAGCCCGATGTTCTTTATTCTGATGCTGGTAGAATTTACATCATGGTTAATAAATAACAGGCCTCCTTCAAAAATTAGGTCATTAGATTACTCTATTTGCAAACATAAAATTTCAATCAGATGGAACTAGTAATGTCTAGGATACTTAGATGAGGCAATTGTGACATCTCAAATGCTTACAGGGATCATTCCAAGGAAATTTTGGTCTGACTTTCAAGTGTTTGCAAGTTTAGGTGTTCCAGTATTGGGAATAAGATTAAAAAAAAAATTAAAGTTTCTCTGGTGACTAGTGACAGGACCCAAGGGAATGGCTGGAGCTGCATCAGGAGAGGTTCAGGCTGGATATTTGGAAAAGGTTCTTCCGCTAAAGGGTAGTCAGGTCCTAGAACAAGATCCTCAGGGAAGTGGTTGTGGCCTCAAACCTGCCAGAGTTCAAAAAGTTTTTGGACAATGCTCTCAGGCACATAGTGGGATTGTTGGAGTGTCCTGTGCATGTCCAGGAGTTGGACTTGATAATTCCTTTGGGTCCCTTCCAATTTGGGATTATTCTAGAATTCCATGAAAACAAAAACCATGCAGTTGGCTCAGGTTACACAACTCTCACCATGCAAATTAGTGTCACCCACCTGGCCAAGACACTTGTGAGAGACAAACTAATCCCTATGTGCAGCTCACCAGCCCTGAGCCAAAGGGATCTGTGCTTTTATCATTAGGGATTGCATCTGCAAAAGGTTCTTCCAACCCCTGTTTGCACTGTACAATATATTACTATAAATGTGCTCTGAATATCCTCTACTCATTTTGCTGCTTTTAATGTAGCTGTGATGCATAAGATCATAATCAAAAAAATCTACTTCCAGGGTTAAGCGTGTTATATTGAGCACTTTGGTGCTCCCCTGGTAAATGTGGCCACACAGCACCACAAAACTCCCCCAGCCTCTCTCCACAAAAATACCCACATGATGGCACAGAAACTGGGTTATTGCACCAAAACCAAGTGATATGCCCATCCCAAACACGATGCACTTTTCCCAGTGTGTCCACAGCCACCCAGGCATAACAGATGACCTTTGCCAGCACTCAACAGCAAGTCTGCAGAGGGAGAAATGCTTCTGGGGGATGCTCAGGCAAACCTAGAGACAGGCAGGAAGGGGCCACATTCCCCTTCCTGAGCCAATCCTGACCATTTCCACATACCTCTCCTACACAGAGCAGCCTTCCCAGACCCAGCACCCCACCAGCAGCCTGGGAAGAGCTGCTGTTGCCAGGAGGCACACGGAAAAATAGAAGCCAATTATAAGTGATGGCTGGGCTGACAGCGAGTACTTTTAATACAGCCGCCACACACGAATGCCAATACACTGGATTGAATCCCTTTCTCATCAGCCCTTTGTATGCTGCAGGCTGCCGAGGGGAGCACGGCCCCCAGCACGACAGAGCCTGACCTCGGGGCTGCCTTCCCGGGGTGTGGGATGGGGGAATCGGTGCTCTGGGGCTGCAGGAAGATAAAATCAACTGGGACATTACCAGTTTGTTAAGCCAGTACCTTCTGTGTTTCGTTTCTCAGAAGTCCTGGCAATGCGGGAAGGATCAATAGTTCCCCGGTGTTAGAGGATGCTTGGAATAGAACAGGCTGCTTTTACCAATAGCACACCTATTCCCAAGAGCTACAGGGAAATTTGGCACGGAAATACGACTGATTGAATGGCTTTGTCATAATATAGACCCGGGGGTCATGCTGGGGGGAGGAGAGGGAAACCCCCCCGGGCCTGCAGCATCCCATGGGACAGAGGGAGCTGCACACAGGGCTCTCCCTTCCTGCTGCTGCTGCCCCGGGGCCAGCACTGGCTCTGACAGCAGCCACCACACCAGCCCTGATGTTAAACATCTGTCAGTCCTCAGAGCTGTGCCTGTGCTCTGACAGCCCTTTACAGCCCAGGACACCACAAAACAGGACACCCCAGCTCTCTGGTCAGAGGGCTGTTTCCCATTTTCTCTTTAAATGCCTCCCTACTTCTCTTGGGGCAGAGGAAGGTTGGTAAATAGAGCCCGTGCTAGCACAGAAACACAAGCGTGGCCTGTACCTGGGTTGTTTTTTTTGAAAATGTTCTCCACTGAGGCTTTTCTGTTCCCTCCAGTCTCCACACCAGGACCCCAAGCTTTGGCCAAGCCTCTGCTCCTAACACTTTTTTGTTTTCTTAAATCGACTGAGAAGTCCTTTCATAAAGTTCATGTGGGGAAAACACATTCATCCCAGGATCCAAGCAGGACTTCAGCTCAGCCCCTCACTCACATCAACAGTAAAGCCATCTCATGACAATACCAAGAACCACAATACATACACAGAGTCCCCTTCCTAGGAAGATTTTTGCATCAGGGCTGTGGGTACTCTGGCAATTCTCTCACCACAGCTCTTGGGGTGATGGGACACCAACTTGAGGCTCACTCTCATCGGCCCCTGCCTGCCCACTGCTGATGAGGAAAAACACAATATTTCAGACATTTCACCCCTCTGTTTTCAAGTCTGGGCACTGAAGTGTGAATATAAGTGTCTGTTTTCTCAAGTGTCCTGTCATTTTCCCAGCCTTGTTAAAGTGTTGAAGGTAATGTTTAAAAAACAGGTAGAAGCACTTCTGTCTCAGATTAATGATTCAGACTTGGGTTATTTCCCATTATAACAACAATCCTGACATATTATTTCTTTTCAACATTTCTGCAAGTCCTTCTGCTCAAGGACCTCAAAGCATTGTACAGGCTTAGGTGCATGAGACATCACAGCACCACCAGATGAGCATCACCTGCTTACTTTGAGGGTAAAACAGGAAGGGAAAAACACTCATTTATCTAAGTGTTTTCTGAAGAGTAAATTCTCACTGCTGCTGAAGGATAGCACAATAAAGTCCAACAATGCTTTACAGGGCAACTCATCCTGCCTCAACAAACAGGTCCTGGCACAAACCCAGACCCTTCTGTGTCAACCAGGGTAGGCAACTTCTCCATCTACTCACCAGGAGCTGGGTGCTCAGGGATGGGAACAAATGAGGAAGGAGACAACAAGGAGATACAGAAACATTCAGAAAATAAAACATTTGCTGCAAAATAATTCAGTGAAGTCACAAATAAGCCCAGTAGAATGAGTTGTCTTTCCTGGCTGTCCAGTCACAGCCACCTCCCAGGATGCATGAAACATCAGCATGGGATGGAGATGGGTTTCCCAGAAATCAATGTGGGAAGGGACCAGGAGAGAGGGCAGCAGAATGTGTTTGGTGTCCTGAGGGAGCTGCAATGCACACTGTTCCAAAATCTGATCTTCCAGTTTTCTTCACCAAAGGGGAGGCTTTAATCGTGTCATGGCAGTTGGGGAGGGGTAGATGTAATAATTAGGGGGGTTTCCCTCCTGTGAAGATGAGAGGGCACCACAGGAGTGAGAAGTGAAGCTCAACACAGAGGTGGAGTCTGCCTGAAAACTGGCACAATGCGTCACTGGACTGGGAAATTTCAGTTTTCACATGCTCCGTTTTTCCAACCCGAAAAGATGAATTTTTCCACAGCAGCAGATGCTTTTCTTGAAAGATTTCTTTGAGCAGAAATGCCAAATTCTCCATCAGGAAACTGTTCTGATGGAAGCGTTTTGAACAAGCCCCATTCGAGGTCTATTTCAGGACTGGCCTTTGCTGGCCTGAGTCAGTTCTTTAACTCATCACGGGTTGTTTTTCCTGCCATTACGTACTTTTAAATTGAGAGTGTCTGCGCTTTAACTGAGCTCCTGCTACTGTTTAAACAAGCCCTTGTTTGAGTCAGGCCATGAATGCAGCAGCCCTGGCACAGCTCAGCCTGCGTGACCAGGGGCTGCCAGGCAACAACCACCTCCCAGTAGGGAATCCCCTTCCCAGCAGGACGGTGGCTGTTGCACAGGGATTGCCCAGCCCTTCACAAGCAGACATTTTTTTTTTATAACCCCCCACCTCTGAAAATCAAACCATTTTAAAGCAGTTTTAAGACATTTTCAGCCTACTCCACCCATTTCCAGAGTGAGGTCAGAAGAGTTTAAAACCATTGTCTGGTTCCACAAGGGTCATTTCCACTCATGTGGCCACTGATGAGCTGGGAGTTATTTCTATATGCTCAATTTCAGCTCAATATTCTGCTGCATCCATGTTGCATCCCCTGCCCTACAAGTGCAGGAGGTGCCATGAATGGGCAGATGCCACCAGCACAGCAGGGCATCCCAGTCCACACAGCATCAAGCAGCTTGGGATGTTCCACCATGTCTCCAGGCCTCACTTCAGTGTTTGGCCAACATTTCTAGGAGGGCTTTGACCAAATGCCTGTTTTCAATTGCTGTGATGGGATTTGGGCAAGGTGGGATGTAGGCTGGCCAGGGGCTGCCTCAGCATAGGGACTGGAGACTTTATCTCTCTTCTGCAGGGAACAGAGCACAGAAACCCTCAGTCTCCTCTAAGACCTGCAGGAACAGCACCCAAACTTTGCTAGGAAATGCATTTCACACCTTTTACTTGCCTGCTTTGGATGTTGGCAGACAACTAACAGGGCAGAGTCCAGCATTAACCTGCAACAATCAACCTCTGCCTTGATCCACAAAACAGAGAAGCATCCAGCAGGAATTTTGTAGATCTATAAACTGGAATTCATAGAGCATAGATTTCCATTTAGGGTGGAAAAGACCTCCAAGATTGAGTTTGACTTCCCCCAGCACTGCCACATCCACCACTAAACCATGTCCTCGAGTGCCGGAAGTTTTTTCAAACACTTGCAGGGATGAAAAATCTACTGCTTCCCTGGGCAGCCTGTTCCAATGCCTGACCACTCTTTCAGAGAAAGAATTTTCCCTAATATCCCATCAAAACTCCCCCAGCACAACTAAAGATCATTTCTTCTTGTCCAACTGCTTGTCACTTGGGAGAAGAGACTGATCCCCACCTCTCTGAAACCTCCTTTCAGGTACTTGAACAGAGAAGGAGGGTCCCCACTCAGCCTCCTTTTCTCTCACCTAAACAACCCTGTTCCCTCAGCCACTTCTCACAAGAGTTGTTCTCCAGACCCTTCCCCATCTCCTCTGCCTTTCTTTGGAAACACAACATGTAACAAATCTAACATTTCCTGAGCAGCAATGAATCGCTGCTCCCCATTGGGAAAAACCCACCTGCAGCCGCCAGCGCTGCACAGACACCCCAGAACTCGCTGCCACAGCCCCCCTGCCCCGCACCAGGGAGCGGTGGGGACCTTTTCCCACACCTCTCCCTCTCCTGGTGCTCCTACAGCTTCTCCCAGGCAGGAGCTGAGGATTCACGGCCTCGCGTTGCCCTCTCGTGGTGAAGCTCAACTCGCACATCGCAGCATTTTCCAGCTGGAACTCAGGTCCCCACATCACATCAGACCTACAGACACCAAGGCGTTTTCCTGTGGTACTTTCTCAGACCTCTCCGGAGCGGTCGATCCCCACAAAACCCGTGCCGAGCTGTACGTGTCCTGCAGCTCAGAACAACATCCTTCCACTCAATGCTGGTTTTCATAGAAGCAATTAAAAAAAATTCTATGTGTAAGAGGATTGGATTTCCAGTAAAAGCTCAAGCCAAAAACCATTTGAAAGTTTGTTCAAAATAAAAAAAACCCAACACAAATCAAAACAAACTCTTCTTGAGCCAAAACTGAACCAAAAAGTTATTCTTGTCCCTCCACAAATAAGTCCTGTGAAACACTGGAATCTTTCAAAACAACAACAAAAGCTGTACCATAAATAAAGATTACTAATTTTCACTTTTATCATTTCCATTACAAAGACACTTCATCTTTTATTGAACTGGTCTAAATTAAAATTTGTTTTTAAATAGAAATCTGTTCTCTTCACTCAGTGGTGTAAATGTACCAGGGCAGGAGATCAATAACACCAGTGGCTGTTTGACTCCCCCAGAACTGTCATTTAGGCAGTAGTTTAACTCGCAGCACTGCCTAGGAGTGAGTCAAATACATCTCTACAGGAGATCAGAGACACTGGGACCACAGAGTCCTGGGCCTCCTGAGTTAAGTCCTCACCTCCTGGGTGATAAACCCCTGCAATCAGTGCACTGTATTGAACAGCTCATCTCAAATTTACAGCTGCTTCCAGGGGATGCTTTCCCTTGCAACCAGGATCATTCACTGCAGCAGTATCACAAAAACTGGACAAGGTGGTCTCTAATTCAATGTTCTGTCCCCAGCAGTGGCCACCAGCAGATGTTTAAGGAAGCCATGTGAGAGCAGGAAAACTTGCACCCTTCTTTGGCACAAATACATGATTCCATGATGTTTTGCCACTCAAATATGTGTACTTATACTGCAGAGCATCCACTGAGGTCAAGCAAGTCACATGGAGACCACCAGCCTCAGAGCTTCACATCCTGCAATGCTCTCATTTACAAGGCTTTGAAGCAAATCCACACATCCATCTGCACCTCACTGGCACTCTAGAAAACTACAATCACTCTGGGACTCTACTAACACAAGGAGGATGTATTTGGTGTTGCACAGTCACATCAAGCTGAAAACCTTCAGGAAGGTCCTGCACATCCCTGAGGACATCCCATACCTGACCCCTTCCTTCCTGCCCTTCACTGCTACCTTTAGGGCCCAGAAGATTTTCACTCAAGCATCTCCTGTGAGCTCCAACCAACTCAGCTGAGAAACACTGGATTAAAACCAAAGGTCACACATTTCATTTGAACCCATCTCTGGAACCATTCCTGGGTAGGTGGGGCAGGGCGCTCAACAACCTGAAAGATGTCCTGGCCCATGGCAGGGGATTGTAACCAGATCTTTAAGGTCCTTTCCAACCCAAACCATTCTATGATTCCATGATTTACAGTCACAGTTTAGTGCAAGACACTTAAACAAGCAAACCCTACAAGGACAGTCACCATTCCCCAAAACAGCACAGCCTCCAGGCAAAGAGAA
Organism: Calyptomena viridis; assembly: GCA_013390005.1. Taxonomy (NCBI): domain Eukaryota; kingdom Metazoa; phylum Chordata; class Aves; order Passeriformes; family Eurylaimidae; genus Calyptomena; species Calyptomena viridis. Next base: position 217,338 of record WEIV01004846.1, read on the forward strand.
ACCTGTTTTAATTGAACTTCAGCTCAGTACAGAGCCCAGAGGATGGAGCTGCATGTCCTGTGTAGGCAAAGCCACATGATTTAATAGCTGCCTCCAGCTTCAAGATCTGCTATTAGACTCCAAATTTCAGAAAAACAACAATCCCAGGAAAATCAATGGAAACGCAATTTGCTGAATGGCTAAGACATAAAAGCCAATCCATATTTTGACCAGCACATCACAAGCACACCAAGCACTTTAAAAAGCCATCAATACTCCAACTTCCGAGCAGTCTTGGACACAAAAAGGGGAATAAAAGCAGATTTAAACCCCGAGATGCACAGGAGCCAGGAGTGCTCTGCTGCCACCTCCAGTGCACAGAGTAAAAGCACACAGAGAAAACCTGTGTGTGCCTCATTCTAGCAGATGCCACACATTTTGCGAGTTAGAGGAACCCACTGGCAGTTTGCTAAGGGAGATTATCAGTTCACGTATGATTTCCTTAAAATGACCTCCCTAAACAGTTAAAACTGGGGTCTTATCAATTCGGGACATTTCTTACTCCCCAGATTTGAGCACTGTCCCCTCTGATCACACAGGAGGAAAAGGTGAGAGGCCTGAAGAGGTGACAAACTGAACAGTGCAGAGAGAGGGATCCACACAGCAGCTCCTCTCTTGCACATACAGGGCTAAAATCCCACACGTGGGACACAGGTGGTTCTCTTGTGAGCCTCGCCCATGGATCAGCCAAACAAGACACCATGATCAATCACACACACGTTAAGAGTAGAACTTCACTCTCCAAACCTCACGGAGCTCATTCACAGGGTTCCAGGGTGCCCTGGGTACCACACAGGCTCAGTGCTCCTGAGCAGGCAGGAGACAGCGGGCAGGACCTCTACCCCCGGCACCGAGATGTCAGCCAGAACTGGGAACAAATAAAACAACCAACCGAGACTAATTGGTTCATTGCATCCCCTGCCAGGGATGTGGCAGCTTTTGGGAGCCACCACATCCCCCAGGCTCGGGCTGATGCTGCACCACGGGAAGGCAGTGGCTGGAGGGACATGTTTCTCCTGGCTCCCGGGTCTGCAGGGACCTTCCCGAGATTTGCACCCACCACAGCTTCAGAGTCCCACGGGAAAAGCAGCAAACTGAAACTCTACAAAGGAAAACAAACCAAACAAGCCCAGGAAGCAGATAAGGCTGTTGGGGTCCAGCCAGCCCCGGGAGCGCTGGCATGAGCTACTCACCAGCTGCATGTGCCACCCTCCGTCGGGAGGGCTCAGCTCACCCATCGGGACTCCCTATTGCACTCCAAAGCCCCCCACTCCCCCCTCGTCCACGTTCACACTGGAGCCAGGAGGATGCTGAGCGCCGCTGGCAGCACTCCCCGCTGCGGCAGGACCACCCAGCCGCGAGAGCTGCCCGGCCCGGCCGCTTTAATTCCTGCCCGGGGAGCAAATTGAGGCCAAGTTCTCATTATTGCAGATCATTAGCTGGACGGGAAGAGGCTTCCCCTTATCGCTTTCCCACGTTGACACCAAAGAAGCTGAATCACTCTGCGCCCGACTGGAAGATCTCCTGGTTCAGGTCGAGGTGAGCAGCCTCAGCCTCAACCCAAGAGCATTAACCCTTTCTGTGTTAGTTCAACCTTTTACTGCTGCTTCAGACACTGAGGACAACCCTCAGGACCCAAGCAACTGAAATTCCCAGAGGGCAGCCAAAAAAGTTGAAATAACAGGTGCTGGGCATGTTTCACTAGCACATATTTTCAGGACTGACATAGCTAAACCTGAGCCAAAATCCCACCTGGAAGGTGATTTCTGTCAAACGGGAGCCATGCCAGCTGTTACCTGGGACCCTGCCATCCCCTCCATCCTCCTTCACAAAGAACCAGGCCAGGAGCCACATGGTTTAAAATAACTGTTGGTAAAGCCTTTCTCAGCCCCCTCAAGGGCAGCCATCGGTGCCAGCAGGTCTGAGGGGAGAAAGAAATTCGGGAATGCCTCAACTTCTTTCATCACCAACCCTGTCGGACAGCTCATTCAGCAGCAAGGATTTTTATCAGCAATGCGAACTAGGGAAGCTTTGCATGTTAATGAGAGCAGAGGCACAGGTAACAGAGGGAAGGTGACAGAAACCATTATCACCCTCAGTGGCAGCAGCAACCACTGACCCAGTCTCAGAGGTATAAAACAGGGATGGGCCTTCCCACAGGGGAAACAAACTCCCTACAAACCCACAGCAAATCCCTCGGCCGGGCAGGACAGTGCTCGATCCACCAGGCTGCACCTCCACCCTCATCTCCCTCTGAGCCCTTCATTACCCCCCTCATTTTGGAGGAGGGTACATCCTGGCACCACTGCCTGTCACCCCACACCCATTTCCACAGTCACTCTTACACTCACACCAGGCAATCCAACCGGGAGCAGCAATGGCTGGAGTGGTGCTGCTGGAGGACCCACCGACCCAGGACACAGCACTCGCCTCTGACCTCTCCAAACAGGTGGTAAAACCCCAAACCCGCCCCAGCTTAACTCGACTCAGCTGGTGCCAATTCACCTCTAATCACCACACAGGGCTCGGGTCTTCCCTGAGGAGCCACTGCTCCTCCCTCTGTGCAGCTGCCTGGGGGTCTCCATTTAATGTTCCCTAAGGAAATCTAATCCTCACCAGACGATTCAAGATGCCCCTAACAGAGGCTTTGATCCCATTTCTGACTGTTCTCATCCTCCTGAAGGGCACTGTGTCATCTCCCCACATTCTGTTCTCCCTTCCCACTCCCAAAACCTCGTTTTTGTCTCCCAGGTATTTCCCATTGCTGCACCTCCTGCTCCTTTGGGGACAGTGACTCCTCAGCATTCACGACGCAGACCCACACAGATTACAGCACTCGCACGGTCTGTGCTGGAACTGCTTAGCCTCTGGCTGTATCTTGTGAACAATCTACCAGCTAATTACTAATTAATTATTTGTACAGCCCTAATGCTTCCTTTTCCAGGCTAGCAGAGCGTTTTACAAGCGTAAAGGAACCAAAACTCATCATTCCCCAGAGCCAAGCACACCCACAGATGTGGAGGTACAGCCACATCCACTAGAAAACAGCAGTAACCTCTCCTTTTCCCCCTCTAAATCAACATAAGCATTATACTCTTTCAGAGTCACAGCTTCAGTATTGAACATCATGACTTAGGGGTCTAAACATTATTGAGAAGCACATCCAGGGCTGGAACTCCCTGCCTGCTGCAGAAGCCTCTCCACTCCCAGGGCTGCAGAGGGGAGAAGCAAGACTCCCAATGAGCAGGAATTTCCAGCAACAACACTGGCATCCTGGCTACAAATAACTGTTATTCCCCTGGCCCTCATAAATAAGAGGAAAAAATTAAGAATTGCTTTGCCAGATGGCTGTGGATCATAAGTGAGCTGCCAAAAAAAAAAAAACAAACACCCAAACAACTGCTTTCTGCTTTTCCCCATAGGACTAAAACATACCTGGGTTTCCACTTTGATAACACTAGAAACCTCACCTGTACCAGAAGAAACAATATTAACTTCACAGGAGCTGGAGCTGCAAGCCCATCATGCTCAATCCCTCGGTGCTTGCTTTTATTTATTTAGAAGTCAATAAGGCTTTCCCAGCAAACCCAAGTCCAACACACACCAGTCAGTTACACAGTGGTACCTAGTGTGCCCATATAGATGCACGCTGGCCCCAGGACCACTGTCCCTTCTACTGGGCACTTTAGGTGGGTAAAACTCAGGGACCAGAAATGAAAACTTATGGACCAGAAATCCATAAAATGCAGCTATTGTGAACCTGCTCCAAAAAGGCTGTTTCTGGCTTTTCAGAGATTAAACACCCCAGGCACTCCAGTTTCAGGACCCTGGGGCACCGAGGGCTATCCCTGCCTCAGCCCACCTGCCACTGGGATAAATCCCTCCAGACCACCCTGTTATAATGCTGGTGGCCATCTCCTAAGTAGCCCACGCTCAACAATGCCACCAGAAGACATGTTATCTGTCCCCCAGGCTGGGGACAGCAGGTTTCCTCACCCCCAGCCCCACACACCCCCCAAACACAACCAATCCCCCACAACACACAGAGCTCTTTCCACCCCAAATACAGAGCCTTACCTGGGACAGCAAGGACATCCTCCACCTAGCACACACCTCAAAGGAGAGAGAGCAGCCATCCCTGCAGCAGAGATATATCCCTGCCTCCTGGCACTGCTCCCACCCCCTCAGCACAGCCCCTTCTCATCACCAAACCATGTCCAGCTGGGGATGACCCTGACCAGGAACACCTGTGCCAGGTAGGGGCACAGGGCTTTGCTGCCACCTGGTATCCACGGGCTCCTGCTGCAGCTATTGCAGGAGCTCACAGATAATAGAATCACAGTGTCATGGATGATGTGGAGCTGGAAGTGTTCAAGGATCATAGAGTCCAGCTCTGTGTTCCTCGCAGGAGTACCTAACACTAACCCAAATACCAGCACACTGCCTTCTGTCCTCAGGTTCAGGTGCTTTGGGCTACAGCTGCCAGTTCATACTGGGAGGGGGCCAGGGGTCTCAGTCTGTACTGGGACATGGACAGGGGATCCAGTTTGTCCTGTCCCCTTCAAGTCAGGGCAGCCCTTCCCCTGAGTAATTTTGTCATGTTTACACCAGTAAAGAAGTTTCCACAAGTGACCAGAGCTTGTGCTGGGCTTAGCAGAGAACCATAGGGTTTCATCCAGTGCTGTTGTTTCTCTGCCTCTATTTTTGAAGGGAACAAAACTGGAATTAGCCAGAGACAGGGAATCATGAAGCCAGACCTCTTCATACACCTGCACAAAAGGTGAGTGGGACAGAAAACACCACTGCTGCTCCCTGCCCCGTTACAAACCATTACCTCCAGCAGACACCACAATGGGCCCAATGTACCTGCCAGACTTCTTTTGAGTCTTTATGGGCCAGGCTGACTCAAGGGGCACCATCCAAACCTCCCTGTCCCGAGATCCCCCTTTTTCTCTGGTTTCTGGCCTCAGCCCACCTTGCCCACATCAAGCAGATGGTGCCCCGAGCCTCGTGCTGGAAGTGCTGTTGGCCCAAATGAAGCGTAACACGCCGAGTTGTCCCTAACAAAGGGGTCCTCTGTTTGGCTTTCCCGTGAGGGTTATTATAGCCAGCGTTTATTTTGGCCTGGGACCAAAACATGCATTAGTGTGCCTCATCCTGTACATTTCTGTGTGCAGCTCAGATGAGTGTGGGGAGCTTACAGACGCCAGGCCAGGCTGGGGGGAAGTTTTTCAGGAGTTTGAAGTCTTCTTTCCATGCACACACTGCTCAGACAAATGGGGCCAGGGCATCCTCATGTGCTGGGGAAGGTCCAGGCTGACCCCACACGTGCCCATACTTGCCCCATATATGCCCATCCTTGTCCAGTTTGCTGTAGGGCCATGGTTAGGGCCAAGGACAGGCTCGGGGATCTGCCCTGCAGTCCCAGCTGTGCTGCTGGGCTGTGCAATACCTCATTTTGCTTTCTCATAGCGGGATAATGATGCTAAATTCCCATCATAAATGTTTCAGGACGCAATGAAAAAAGCAACAGGTTCCCACTGTGCTGGGAGGATGGATCTGCAGTGGCTGAAGGGGTGTTCTCATTCCCAATGCACGGAGCTGCTGAAGAATCTCTTCACACCGTGATGCAGGTGCTGTCCCCCACCCTATGTATGAATTTCTCTGAGGATGATACCACCTCTTCCCTGAAAACCTCACTGGTCTCTCACTAAGGTCAGGAATTGCATGAAATTGCATTTTGTAGCCTCAAAAGAAACACCAGCAGGGTTCTGGGCAGCAGCAGTGGCTCACCTGGGCTGACAGGAGCCCCAGGTCAGATGCTGGGACACACAGTCCCCCCACGGTGGGGACACAGGTGCTGCCACTGCCTCCCCCTGTGAGCAGTTCACTCGCTGTGCTTTTGGCACGTCCTTCTCTGAATTGTAAACGTCAAAGCAGACTGCATCTGCTCTCTGTGCCGTGCTGTAATTAGGAAACAATATTATTGAAACCACTTCCCATCTCTGCTTTCTTTTCATCTCCTCTCCTTCCCCGTTGTTCCTCTATTCTCTCCCTTGCAGCCCGTGGCCTTTGGGCTGAATGCTGATGAGCTGTTGTTTGGTCTGATCTGCGGCTCCTGTTAATGGGGTTGTTAACACAGTCTCAAACCACCTGCTCTGTGTTGGCTTCCCCCAAGTCCTGCCTCAAAGCCGGTTGTGCCGCCCTGTATCAGAGCCCATTGCTGTGGAGGTGCTGGGGTTATTGCTCTTTTCTACTCCAGAGGCTCAGAGGCACAAGTTCTGCCACACTCATTCAAACTGTGCTCTGCCCAGATCCATGTGATTCACTGTGCTACTCTGATTTTTTTTGGTAGATCTCTACACAGAGTCCTACTCAGCCATATATCTTTTCTCAAAATTATTCGTTTCCAACAGGAGCATGGCCAGAGTTGGCAGACATCAAGATGATTTCCTATGAGGAGAGGCTGAGAGAATTGGGATTGTTCAGCCTGGAGAAGAGAAGGCTTCAGAGTAACCTAATTGCAGCCTCTCAGGACCTGAAGGGAGCTGACAAGAAAAGATGGAGAGAGGCTATTTATAAGTGCATGGAGCAACAGGACAAGGGCTGAATGGCTTCAAATTGACAGAGAGTAGATTTAGATTATGCATTGGAAAAAAATTCTTCCCTACGAGGGTGATGAGGTTGCCCAGAGAAGCTGTGGCTGCCCCATCCCTGGAAGTGTCCAAGGCCAGGTTGGAGGAGCCTGGGATAGTGGGAGGTGTCCCTGCCCATGGCAGGGGGTTGGAATGAGATGGGCTTTAAGGTCCCTTCCAAACTAAACCATTGCATGATTCTCTGATTTGTCCTGGGCCATCTGCTCCCTCCCGAGTGCCAGGACTGTATGAGGGGTGTTTACCACCACACTTTGCACAGCAGGATTTTTACCTTCAATTCATGCATCTTACAGTCAGATTTCAAGTCTAAAGTGTGAGTTCAACACCCAAAAATACACCTCCCTCTGCTAAATGAGTTGAGTGGGAAGAAACAAATGGGAGCTGGGGTTGAATGGAGCTGCAGGATGGAACAGGGACAGTCAGGTGGCCCAAAAGAGATGGCCATGGAGCAGGGACCTTGTGGGATTTTGGTCCAGGGAACTGGAGTCTCCTCTTTGCCAGAAAAAGTGTGAGTCACGCTTCTTTAATAAATGCTTTGAACTTCATGGGTGGCAGCAGGGCTGTAGGAATTGAGCAGTATTTGTACATGGCACTGCCAGGTGTGCCAAGGTGCCATCTCCACCCCAGTACAAGGGCACAGCTCCTGTGCACACACTCTGCAGCATATCAGTGACACCCCAGCTCTGTGTTATCCCACCCTGAGCTCCTGCAAGGGCTGGGGAGGGAAGGCAGCCACAAGTCACTGCTGGAGAAGCAGCTGGAAGGGATCTGCCACCTGTGAGCCAGAGAACATCCGGGATGGGAGAGCACCATTTCCTTGAATCAACAGCCACATGCTGGGATGATTCACACTGGCTCATTCCTGAGGACCAGGAAGGACACCATTCAGCAGATAATTCAGGTTATGCTTTAAAGGTCTCTTTTGTTTTAGTATCATTTTAGTCTGGGATTAGAAGGAAAGCTCTAGGAGCTGAGGTTATTTTCAAAGGGCAAAATAGTAGTAACATAAAAGAGTAACAAAAGTGTATTGAAGACATTTGTACCATTCTCCTACCCAATTTTCTCCTTTTGTTGAGGACTGTGTTTTGGGCTGGATGAGAACCTCTGTCTCTCCAGAGTGTGTAGCATCAGTTCCCATAGCTGGTACTGGGATCTGGAGCTCCAGACAGCAATTTTCCAAGCACAAGGATGCCTTTGAACCTAAGAACATGCAGACAATAATACTCTTTTACATGCTAATAGATAGGATTGTTCTTCGGATGTCTGACATTTATAGCAGTATAATATCTCTGGTGAAAAACATGCCAGGGATAGGCTCAACTTCCCAAGGCAAGTACTGGGGAAGGAAGGGGATGGAACAGGAATTAATAAACAAGATTTGTAACTGAATTTCACTGTAGGTTTCCTCCAATTGCTGCTGTTTCCTTCCTATATTTCAAAAGCAATGACTGCCCTGGAAGGTAATTCACACAAAACCCCCTAAACAAAGCAGTGTAAATAGAGCAGGGAACAGAGATGGGCTGTAAATCAGCATCATCCACCTGGAAGCTTTGCTGGCTGGTATCCAACTGAAAAATCAGGGCCAGACCTCAGTAGCTCTGCTTAATATCAGAGAGACAATAGGCAGGAATGTCTGCCTGGAGATGTTTGCTTGAAATGGATGAATTATTAATAAACTTATTGTTATTTATTATTGTTCTTAAACAGCTTGTCTCAGTGCACATGTTAAGATGGATTTCAGTCTTTCCTTATTATGCCTAACAAATATTTATGTCCAGATGTGAAATGGGGATGGTAAATTCTGGTGAGAGATGCCCAGAGGGAATTTGTGTATATGGGGCAGTAGGAAAGGATCAGAAATCTGTGTTTCTGTTTGCATCCCTGCCCACCCAAGGATGCTGCTTGTTTGCTTGAGTCAAACATCTTTCCAACAGCCAGCCAATCCATAATATTGCTGGAAAACCTATGAGGAGGAGGCATGAAACAGCTCTAAGGGGCACCCCCAAGGCGAGGTGCAAGGGAAGAGGCAGAGAGCAGAGCTGGCATTTGTCCTGAAACTCCAGGTGACTCCTTCTCCATGTCAGGCATCCAAACAACCTCTCTGCTACATTCCCAGTGGAGAGGAGGGCTTGAGGAACAGCAAGCCTCACATTTTTGGTGCTAGTTCTTGGCTGAGACAGGAGTGGGAATGTTGCCATGATGTCTACTTAATAAATATGTGCTACTGCTGCTCTCGTTTGTCTGTACAGTTTTGGAGGAGATGCAGATGGCCCTTTAAATACTTGCAAGGCCTGCAACTTTTCCAAAGTGGGTTTTTTCTCCCCTTTTTCCAAGCTCCTTGGCTCCCTGCAGTAATTAATATTATCTAATGGGGTGAAAAGCAAAGCAAAGCCTCCATATTTGAGATTATTCACACAAACAAAAATGTAAACAGCTGTCTGAGAGAGAAGGGAGAAATGGGCTCTGAGACAGGACCCTGCAGGAAAGAGCTGCCTGGAGCTGTACAAAAGCCTGTGCCAGGATGTTTGGTGCCCATTGGGTACAGCCAGGTGGGAGAGGTGCTGTGCTGCCACGTCCTCAACAAAGAGTGGGGCCACTGGCAGCCCCAGGGGACTGTCCAGGGGGGTTTATTCCCTAGAGCATCTTGGTTCCCATAAAAACTGCCCCTCTCCAACGCTAAAATTTAACACACTGTTCATCCAAATGGCTCGGCTTGTCTGGCAAACTTCAGGGACTCTGGGAAACACAAGGAGAAAAATATCCCCCCATGAGCTGCAGCCACTTAATTTCAGATCTATTCCCAGACAATGGGGACCGGGATCACAGAGCTGGGTGGTTTCAGAGAGCACGGGCAGGACACCAGAGGTCATTAGTGGGGCTGGGCAGTGCAGGTGGCTCTGTCAGAGCCAGCCCTGGGAGAGGCACCGGCAGAAGTGTCCCTGTGGCAGGAACAGCTCCGTAATGAACTGCGGGCTGATGCATTGTACCCTTTTGGAGGAGGCATTAACTTTTAAAGCGAGCAGATAACCTCGGGAGGAGTTAATGAAGCATTTCCCTTTGTGTTCCCCTGCCTTTCCCCCTTCCCTTGCCCTCTGGGCACAGGAACCTGCTCCTGCCACTCTCGTTATTTGTCCTGACTTTGCTCAGATCTTGAAATGGGGCTTTTCCTCCCACGGCGTTCATAAAGACTGTTATTTTTTTTAAGGGATTTAACAACAAAAGTTTCTGCTTCTGAGGCTCAGGAAAATCTCTGGAGCTGTTTGGCTGGTGCCTCTCTCCTGTGGGGCTCTTTGCTGGGAATAGGGATGGGAGCAGTGGGGTGGGATGGGGAGGGCAGAGGAGGAGAAGGTAACCACAGGGAGACAGCTCCAAGAGCTGGGAAACAACAAACAATCCTGTGTGTGGCAGAGGAAAATGTATAAGGGAGTGCTGGAAACACTGACTGCTAACAGAGGAGGTTGGATTTCCTCAGAAATGTGTGGCTAGACTGTGGTTCTGTGTGAATTAATGAATATATGAGCTGCAAGGGGCTCGAAGGAGCCTGTTCCTGCAGAAAGAGGGGATTTCTCTGTGGCCCTGTGTGTTTGAGAGGGATACTGCTGTTCTTTGAACATCCAGTGACAGTGACATCCATCCAAGGCCTTGGTGCCTCATGAGCTCCAGAGAATAAAATAACTCAGGTGGCCTGTGCTGGCTTTCATAACCAGGGTGAATTTCATTGTATCTCAGTCTTCTCAGGGCAAAATCTTGGTAGCAGAGCCAGAGAATTTCAGCACAATGCTCTGTTGGCTCTGTTCATCCACCTTTTCTGTGTCTGCTGTGGACAGAGCAGTTGGGTATCTGAGATCTGGCAAGGACTTTTCTTCCAGCCAGAAGAAACATTGGAAAGTTTCAAAATTCTCTGCGAGAGGCTGGAAAAAATATTTCTTGCTTGGTCAAACAGACTTTAATAATTAAAAACATTTTTGTTTTCATGATGATCTATTTTATATTCTAAAATTAGATCTTATAAATTGTTTCAAAATGAAAAAACTCAAGATAACTCATTCCAAAAGTTTGGGAAGAGGATGTTGTGACTTGGTGGGAGCAATGTGTTTCTCTTTCTGCCCCTGACATGATGTTTCTGTGAAATGGCCATAACCTTTTGATGTTTTCATTTTGCCATGGCCACATTGTCCAAGAGAATGGTGACCCTGTGGAAGTGGCTTTTCCAAGCACCTGCAGCAAGAGCTGAGCTGCTGTTTGCAGGCAGTACAGACAAGATGCTGTGGGCAGCATCACCATGGATATTCCTTGCACAGAGAAATCATGCATCGTAGGGAATGCACTTTATATAACTCCCTGGCTGAGGAAATAGTTCCCAAGTTTATGTGAGAGCCACTGAGCAAATCTCTTGGCTGCACAGCAGCATCCATGTAGCACAAAGCTGGGGAGAGGAAGCTCAGATTCAGCTTGGAGAGCACAGGGAGCCAAGTTGCAGCCAAAATCATTCCAGTACTCCAGTAGCTGTCAGGTTGGAGCCTCCTGTTTGCTCTCTGGTACTCATGAGGGAGTCTGCAAGGTCATTTCTAACTGCAAATCTTGCAGAATTCAAGCAGGTCAAGCCCACTGAGGCTCTGGGTGAGGAAGCCCTGCAGGAACCACAATCCCAGGAGTCACTTTCCTGCCACCTTGCCCATCATGCAGTTGCTGATGAGGCTGTGGGTGCTGGGTGCTGCCAGGGCTGGGTGATGCACAGGGCTCTGCATGTGCTGGGGGTCTCTCCCAGCATCTCCATGTGCTCTCCAGGCTCTGCCTCAACCTCTGGTTGAGCAGTGCAGCCCTACAAGGCTGTCCTTTCCTGCTGCTCATACTTATGGTGTGAGTAATCTGCCCCTGTGCCTCCCCCATGGGTCATGGAGCCCCCTGGGCTGACCAGAACAGGGTCACAAATTTCTGTTGCCTTTACAGCTCCAGCTTGATGTCTCCCTGTTGGGTTCAGGCTGGAGTGAGCCAGGATTTGGGCTGTCATCTCCCTGGAGCACAGCAGTGTTTTGTGGATACTGCTCTAGCACATGGTTTGGAAATGAAAAAAGAGCTGATTAACCCTATTCTAGCAGAGTCTGTATAGCTGAGAGTGTGATGGGGCATCAGGACACACTCTTGTGCAATGTCTGTGCCAAAATGATGCCATGTAACAAGCTCTAATGCTAACACTAAACTTACATATGAAAAAGCCCAAAGCTATTTAGCTGGTAGTTCCTGGTCATTCCCCTGAATCCATGACAGTGTCCCTTTTTCATTGTCCTTGGTGTGGTGGCTTCTGTCCCTCACTGTCCAGGCTGCTGCTGGAAAGCTCATTCCAGGGATGCCTTGGGCCTGATCTCACCTCCAGGTTCCAGAGATCTCATGGGGACAGGTATCAGGGAAATGCTACCTCTGAGAGTTTTGACAAATAAACCCTCTTTGTGAGGCTGGAAAGTCTCCCACCCCTCCATTTTTGGAGGTCAGGAAATGAGGCACAGAGAAGCATTGCTGATCCAGAGGATGTCCTCTTCCATCAGAGCCCAGAGCTGCATTTTCTGAATGGAGAGGGAGGGCATCTCTGCAGCTGAACTGCCTCACTTCGTGCCTGGTGAAACACCTGGAAAAGCTCTCCTGGCTGACTGTAGGACTCAGGCATGCAGCCAACAAATCTGCAGCCTTTGAATTCAACACCCCCCTCTGTCCCCAGTGTCAACAAGAGCTTTGTTCACCTCTGGACAGCTGAATTTCACTATATAAATCCATCCCCCTTCTACACGGGCATGGAGCACCACCAGTACTGTTATTGCAGTACCTCAGAGCAAACTAATTATCTTTAGTTCCCCTTTTCATGAACCCATGGCTGTGCCCTGGCACCTGTGGTTAATCCCAGACCTGAGTCTGCAGATGGGAAGCATATTGGGTTCCCAGGACATGTTTCCTCTGGTGGCCACAGCACTTTTCACCTTTCTCTTCACATCTTTAATATATATTTCTTTGAGGTGAAGGACACAACAAGGAAATACATTACCAAGGCAATGGAAAATCCAGGCCTCATATGACAGATTTTTTCTCCAGCAGGACTTGGAAGGAACGGAGTGGGGATTCAAAGGCATTATAATTGAATTCATTACTCTTGAATTCAGCAGGAGCTACATGAGACTGGTGTGGAGGGTTGAGTTCCCCACACCACTGATATTCATCATGTAGTGATTTTGTGTCTGTTCTGCATTACTGGAGGGTTTTTGTGGGCAGCCAAGCACAGTCCCAGTGGGATGCTCTGCATGGCATCAGCTGAGCTGTGAGGGGAGGCTGCTACACTGGGGAGCCCAGCAGTGAATCCACAGGTCCTGGCACTGCACCCAACGGAGTTACACCAGCACAGCACTGGGAACAAAGGCGATGTCTGGAGCTCACCTGCCCAGTGCTGCGCTGGCTTTGACTCCTGAACCTGCCCCCTATGGAAACCAGGAGTGGGAATGGCAGGGGACCCTTTATCCTTGCAGCCCTGCTGGACCCAATGGTGGGATTTCGGGGGTGCTGTGTATTGCCTGGGGCTCAGGATGGGGTGAGAAGTGTCCCTGCTGCAGCCCCTGTGGCCACGGCCCGCTGGGTACCTGCTGGCACCTGGGGACGCAATTCCCACTCCTTGAGCCCTCAGTAGGAGTCGGGCACCGTTGTCTAGTGGTGTCACACTAACAGGACCGTCCTTCTGTCCAGGACGTGCTCTCACATCGTCCCCAGAGCCGCGTTCCCCGCAAGCCGCGGTGCTTTGGGTGCGGACGGAGCCGCTCCGGCGGGCGGCAGATGTTGCACAGCTGGACGGGCTTCGTGGAGCAACACTGACATACAGCGGTCGGCGGCTGCATCCCCGCCTGCCTCCACTGCCCACCCCGGCACAGCCTCACCAGGGGATGGACCCAGGCCAAACCTCGCATTGCTTCCCAAAAATGTAGCTATTTCCCAGTGGAAAAAACCATCCCGGCTGGTAATCTTTCTCCCACCAAAGCCGTGTTTGCCACAGAGGAATCACCTGCTGGTTATAGTGGAGAAAATTGATAGCAGAAGCATTTTTTGCCAGCGTGTTATTTAAATTGCTTTAAAACTGTCCCATAACACTGCTTGTAAGTGATCGTGCTGCAGCCCAGGGGATGCTGACAGATAGTTGTGGAAAAGTAGCTGCAATGCTGAATAGGAAAAGAAAAGACTGCGAGGAGAAAAAATTTGGGTATTTGAGCTCCCAGGAGCTCTGGGTGTGATGCTGGCAGCTACCTCCCTCAGAAGAGCTCAGCCACACCAGGTGCCTGTGATAAAAATCTGTCCCTTTTATCATTGCTGATCCATTTTGAAACCTGACCAGGGAAGTGGCACAAGGTCGGGGCTCCCCTGGACACAGCCCTGCCCCCCAGCACTGTCACTGTGCTGCCCAGCACATGGTCAAGCGATATCCTCTGCCTGAATACATAAGAAATTGGAGCAGTTTAGTGAGGAACACTGAGGAGGGAAGAAGGAGCCCCAGCCTGAGCAAAGGGGGTGCTTTGGCCTGGTTTGGTTCTGTACAAGGACTCGAGAAGGGGCTGTAGTGAAGCACCAGCTCAATGGAATCCTCATGGCAAGTGTGTGGTGTTTCAGCCAAAAGCCTGAATAAAATTCTTGAATGTGTGACGGGGAACAGTGAGTAGGAACTGGGAGAGGATTTAACCTTTGTAGGGAACTGGAGAGTCTGATTCAGGAATTTTGCATTCAGTTTAGGTGTCTGCATTTAAGAGAGGGTGCTGGAGAGTGTTGAAAAGAGCTACAAAAGTGATTGAAAGCCTGGAGAAACAGCTTTACAGGAGGGAGAACTTAAAGACCTCCATCTGTTTGCATTATTAAAAAAAGAGGTTGAGAGGTGACTTGATGACAGTGTATAAATACTTTCACAGGGAGAAAAGAGTGGGCATTGCAGGTTCTGTAATCTAGCAGGGGGGAAAACCACGGATGGCTGGAAGCAAGAGCCAGATGAAGTCAAACTGGAAATTAATCACCTTCACTGTTTAAGAAAACCCCAACGGGTCCAATATTTTGGAACAAATCCAAAGGAAAATGGTGGTTTTTTTATTCTTGCTGTCTGAAAATGAAGACTGGGGGCTTTTCTGAAAGACCTGTGTTACCTCAGGCACAAGTTAGCACTAAATGGTTAGAGCTTAATGTGGAGATTGGGTTAAAATGATTGTATGGATACACTCTGCATTGCAGTGGCATCCCAAAAGATGCACTAACACTTATCTTTGGGCTTATCCACTAAGCTCCTGAGCAGGACTAATAAAGAATGTTAATTAAGGAGCAACGATGTACTGAAGAAAAGAAAGGGGGAAAAAAAATCCCTCATCTGGCTTTGTTTTGTTTATTGGTTTTTAAGAAAGAAAATAAATCAGAGGCAAGGAAAAGCAACTCCCTTGCCCAGACACCTGCAGGTACAGATCAGCTGGCCAGGTATGGCCAGGCAGAATAACCCTCTGGAAATGGGTGGAGGAGTAGCTGTCCTGAATTAATGAAATCAGTTTAAGAAGAGGTATAGCTGCACCAGTGTGCAACATATTCCTGATGACAGTCTTGAGGCCTTTCCAAGTGGAAATGCCGGATCTGGCAGTCAAAGGGTGGGATTTTCCCTACCCTGGGCACACATCTGGTCCTTTGTTCTGGACAATGGGAAGGCCCCTTCCTCTGTGCTCCCACTCCTGCTGCTGTGCCTGGCCCTGTTCCCACCAGCTCAGCCAAGCCCACTCCCTGCTCCCAGGCTCCTCACAGCCACCCGCTCCTGACAGCTGGGAGCAGTTGGGCACAGCTGGATTTTGGGATGTGGTGGTGCCTGGTTGTGGCTTCTCCTTGCAGCAAAAAAGCTCAGCTCTGAGCGCTTGATGGAGAAGCCTAAATAGGTTTTGCTTTGTTGTCTGATGGATTGTCTGGGGTTAGAGCTGAAATGGCCACTCAGTGTCTCACCTGAGGACCTTCTGTCCTGCTTTCACATTGAGACTTTCCTAAATTGTGTAGGGGATACAGGGTTTGGCAGCTGAAGTGGTCAAACACTGACAGCGCCTTGTCCCAAACACTGAGCTTTGTTGGGCTGAAGTCCAGCCTGATCCCAGCTCCAGCTGTATCCCTCAGCCCCTCTGCTTGTGAAAGCTGCAGCACCAGTCCCTGCTGCAAACCAGGATGAGCCCCAGCCATGCTGGAGCTTCCTGAGGATTCATTTAAACAAACACGTGGAAAGAATCAAACACCCTGAGTGTTTTGGGAGGGAACTCGGGTTCTATGGAGAGCACATGGCTCAGTGTGGTCAGTCCCCTTGATTAGGTAATGTGGGAATAACTGTCTCATTTGGACAGGTCCCCAGTCCCTCATCTCCTCCCACTGCATGTCCCAGGCAATAACAGGCTTTCAATATTGCATGAAAAAAACCCAAGTGAAAGTGAGTGAAACGTGAAATGTCTGTCTGTGGCAGAAAGCAAGAGATTGAAAGTGTTACCAGTGCTTTAGGGTGGGTAATAGCAGGAGATTTGCAAAGGGGATCTGGAAGAAAAGCCCTTTTTCAAAGGAATTGTATAATCCCTGGTAGCTCAGTGTCTCACGCTCGAGGACTTGCCTTCAGGATCTGCCATCAGAGGAGAGGATTTGCTGCTCCCTTCAGTGGATGAGCACTACAGAAACCCTTCCCACACTGCTTTTCTAAATCATCTTTGAAGGGATGCTCCTCTGCTCCTGCTGAGTGTCAGAGTTGTCTCTGTTTTGTGACCCACATTTGCAGAAATAGTCGGAAATATAAAGGGGAGCAGAAAGCACCTGCCCTGGAGTGATGCCCCTCAAAGTCCCAGTATCCCCATAGCCAGGGGCTGGGGAGAGGGGTCCAGGATGATGCTGCATTGTCAGAGGCAAGAAAAAGCATCTGGGTGTGACACAAGGTGTGTGTGGTGGAGAAAGAATTGACACAAGGACAGTGTGTGTGCTTGTGTGTCTGGAGTGGGTAAATGTGTATGGGGCTGCCTGTCCTGCTCTGGGATGGAGGCTGGGTGTGTAAGAGAGGGAAATGACAAGGAAAATCTGTGTGTGGGACCTGGAGCAGCTGCAGAAGGGTTTGCTTGCAGCCATACCCAGCTCCCTGGATCAGCCAAGAGACATCGTGTCTGAGATCTGCACTGGGGGTGCCCCAGGCACAGTCTGGGGGTCCTGCCCCACTTGCAGATCCATAGGTTCCTCAGCTGCAGGCAGAGCTCTTTTGGCAGCAAGAAGGCTGGAAAGGATTTCAGTGAAAGTGATCTTTATTGGCGAGTGCATTTTCCCTGAAATCAAACCATTTTGTGGGAACACGTAGGAAACTATTGACGGGGAAAAAAAATCTGAACCATTAATTTTGACCTTCAGAGGATAATTTTTTTCCAAAGCATTTCATTTCAGCAAATTGCTCAGTTTAGTTTTGACATTACCACTCAAATTGATTTCATTTTAATCTTCCATGTGTGCAAGCTGCTGGTTCCTGGGCTGTGCCCTGGCAGGCACTGGCAGCACTGGGCTCCATCTGCACCCACAGCACCCTTCTCTGCTGCTGCTCTTCCAGTCACACAGCAAAGGAATCCTGCCCCAATGACACTTCTTAAAACCTTCTCCAGAAAATTTGGGATGGACAATAGGGCTTGGAGTTGAAAACACAGCTGAAAGGGCCACAATTGCCTGTGGAAGAGAAATTGTAGTTTCTGAGCAATCTGAGTCAGCAGTGCACAGCTCAGACCCTCCTCGCTCAGACCTCCTGATCCAGCTTCTCAGGGAGCACTGATAAACATATGCACTGGCCAATTTATTTGGTCTTTTGCATTTGCAGGACATTTTTTATGTGAAAAGGAGTTTAGCTTTACATTTGTAGGACCTCAACATGCTTAAACTACTCTTTGAGTGCAGAATTGGGACCTGTTGGTGGTGCACTTACCCCCATCATGTCCTGCTTCTGCTGCTGATGTCCCCTGGCAAGAGAGGGAGGAAAGGCTGCTAATTGCATTTATTTGAGGTGACAGCAGACCTGTGCCAATGCCAGGTTTGTTTATGCTCAAGGTAGGAGCAGCAGGACCTGCAGCACGTGGTGTTTTGCAGCCCTGTTGGCCGGGCCAGGACTTCTGCTGCTGCCTGGGAATTTGCAAGAAGGGCAACAAACATTAGCTATTTCATCCCTACAGTTGCTTTTTGCAGTTAAAAAAGGTGTGTGAGGGCCTGCAGAGGCTGTGGGGAGGCTCATGGCCATGGCAAAGGGATGCCCTGGGATCCAAGGCTCCTCCTGGGTGGATTTGCAGGGAGCCTGGAGGGAGGGATGCTCAGTGCTCAGCACTGGAGTGACAGGGCTTTCCAGGGCTTATCTTTAAAGCAACATCATTATTTCAGAGACATGTACAAGGGTAAATTCCCTGTGAGCACAAGGTATGAGGGAACTGGATCCCAAGGAAGGAGGGATTTGTCACCTACAGAGGCTCAGTGATGCTGTGGATGCTCTTCCTGCACACAGAGGGGAGGCTCCAGGCCCTGCCCACCCAGCCCTGCCATCAGCAGCCATAGGCCTGCAGAGACAACTCCCCAGGCTCCGTTTATAATTCACTGACTTTCATTTACATTCACAGCAGAGGATAAATGTGAGCAGTGCCTGTGCTCCAGCTCAGGCAGGGCTGCTGTTCCAGAGTAACCACAGAGAAGATGCTTTATTTTTGAAATAAATGAAGGAAGAGATGAAGACAGAGAGTTCTGCACTCTATCATCTTCTTGTTGCTAATGTTGGCCTGTCATGGAAACAGAAAGATTTATAAAAATTATTTGTTTCCCAACATACGTGGCTCTATACTCAGCTCCAGAAGTGAAATAAAGCCATGGCTTCTGTTTGTGCTTTAAGTCAGTTCCTGCATCTCATGCCCAGGTTTGTAGAGGTGCTCCTGAGGACTTTGACTCCCAACCACTCTGTTGTCTATGGTTGAAACAAATGATAAATATGTATGTGGAATAATGAAAATATTCATGGGGGAAGTGCAGCCTAAAGAATGTATTGATCTCTCTTAAATCAGAGTGATGTTGGCAGTGTCCTACAAAGGGATTGGGGGCAAACCTGCTCAGGGACCTGTCCTGCAAAGACCCCCTGAGTCTTAAATGCAGATGGAGAAGTTTCCAGCATTGTGTGCAGCTTGGATTCACAGGCTGTGTGCCCTGATAAAGCACATGGGATCTCACTAACAACCCTTTGCATTTAGAGCAGAATTTTGCCCTAAAAGATGATCCTGATGTGTTTAAAAGTGACAGTGTCCTTTTGCAGTGTGCTTTTTAAGCAGCCATGTGCTGACACCTACATGTGTTGACCAGGCTGGACTTTGCCTTGTGCCTCAGTCCCTGAGGCAAAATTGTGCTGCCTTGTCTTCTCTGGGCTCTGCCAACCCCAGAGCACACAGGACTGTCAAAAACCACTTAATATACATTGACTTAATGGGAGTTGTGCAGCAAAATGCTGCTGGGTGCTCCGAATGCCAAATCTGTGGAGAGGATTCATTACTCCTGCATTGCAATTAATGATAATTTAAAAAAAAAAAAGAAGTTTTTGTATCGAGAGTTATGCTGGATGTCAGAATTAACATCTCATTGAATTATCAAAGCTTTCAAGCAGTGGGTGGTGGAGAGTGGCTTGGGGCTTGCAAATAGGTCAGAGAAAGAGCTGGTTGATAAATATCTGATGGAAACTTTCCACTGGGGAAGAAAGTCTTGCTGATTTGGTGGAATAAGAACAATTCTAGGGAGGCTGTCGATTCCCTTAAAAGTTATGAAAAAAGCAGGCGTGGAGGCTGGGCTGCCTGTGTGCGACCTGGGATCTGTGGCTTGATCCCTGGGGATCCATCCTGCTCCGACATGCGTTTCCCACCTTCCCAATACAAAATGAAAACACAAAAAGAAGGGAAGTGGTACCAGCACAGGTCTGCTCCGTGCCCCTGGGATCCCCGGCTGAACGCCACTGAAATCAGCCAGCGGCTTTTTGGGCGCTTGGACTTTTGGGTTCAGCCGGGGATGGTTTGGGTCCGGTGCTCAGGGCTGTGGAACACTTGCAACTCTGTCTGACATCAACAGGGGGAGCGGCAGGTCCTGCGGAACCGTCCCTGCTCGGGGCCTGGGACACGCCATCCTCCATCCTGTTCACCCAGCATCTCCCACAGATTTTCTCCAGCCTCTGACCCAGCCCTTGCCAGGCACACTGTCAGCTTGAGAGGCTAGCAGTGGTTTCCACTAAGGTGGGAAATAATCCCTTGTGTTTTCCACCTCTGCTGCCACCCAGAAGGCTCTGGGTTGTGTGTGCCCACAGTGTGGTAAAGACAGTAAATTTTATTGTTGTGGCTCTTCGTATTGATTCTCATAATAATTCAGCACTGAAATCAGCCAGCTGAGCAGAAGGAGTCTCTGGTTTTGCATTTGATCCTGTCTCCAAGGAGTGGCCAGTCCTTTTTTACGGGTCCTGCTGCGGTAAGGATGCCCCAGGACATCTTCTGTCTCTCTTCTGTGTCAGGGTGACAGCATGGGGCCACCTGAGGATAAAGACATGAAAGCTGTGACATGCTTAACTGCTCTTCCCAAGCAGAAAGGGAGAACTTTTGGAACCAATGAGTAGATCTGGCAGCCTGCATTGTGCAGGCCCTCGTGGGGAGCAGCCCTGAGCCAGGAGTTGGGCTCAGGATCCATCCTTTAGCTGCTGAGGCTGCAGAGCTTTTACTTAAAACTAAGGAATTTCTTTGTTCCAGACAACTCTTTCCTTAGTCGTTCCTCTGCTTGGCTTCTTCTTGCCATTCCCACAGACAATAACCTTGTGTGAAGTGCTGGAGGAGACACTTGATCAGCAATCCCTCCTGCCTCCCTGCCAGCTGTATTCCCCCTGATCAGAGGGACCCTCTGGTCCCGTGGGGAGCGACAGGCTGACGGCGATTATGAAAAGCAGATCTCAGAAGGGTTTGTCTCCGTGGGGGAAATGGCACAGAAGAGCTGCTGGGGAATAATAATTATATTATTATGCAGGAATAAAGTCCCATTTATTTCTGAGAAGGGGACGGATATGGGGGAAGAGCAGTGAGTGACTGCAGAGTAATTATCCCACAGCAGCTATGCCAGGCAGTGTTTCCCTTGTAGACAACCCCTAAATATTGTGCGAGAGAAGGACTGGCAGCCTCCACCAGGTGCTGGGTGAGGGTGGGGCTGCCTAATCCCAAAGAGACACTTGTCAGCATCCATTGGCTCCTGCAGGAACAAGAGATGATGCAAACACTCACCTGGCAGTGCCACACACCTGCGGGCAGGGCCGGGCAGCCCAGAGCCACCAAGCCCACGGTGCTCCGGACCTTCCCGCAGCGGGATGTGTAGGGATGCTGCTCTCCATCCTGCTCCCCCCGGCCCACCCAGCGGCTCCGGCACATCCCGGCGTGCAGCCACGTGCCTTTGTGTTGATCAGAGCAGCGTTTTCCCAGCGCGCAGGGCTGGCAGCGCACTCCTGCCTCTTGCTCCAAGCAGCGATCACCCAGTTGGGTCCCGTAAATAATTAATATCTGTGTCACTGTGCTTCTTCCCCCCGCCGCGCTGCCGATAGCTCCTTCGGGACGGCGGGATTTGGCCAAGGTCAGGACCGTGGGTGGGGGGCAGCCGGGGGGTCCCCCAGGTGTCATTGTCCTTAGGGCTGGTGCCCGAGTCCATCCCTGCTGGGTGGGGAACAGCTCCAGCCCCGGAGATGAGCAGCACAAAGGGGAATGGCACCACTGCAGGGCTGGGGATGGGAGAGGCGGGCAGGGGGAGATGGATGCAGGTGGCTGCCGGGGGGGGTCGGGGGTCGTGCCGAGGGGGCGGTGACACCCCCGACCCGCGCAGCTGGGTGTGGAGGGCGCATCGCCCCGGCTGGGATGGACCTCGCTGACAACAGGCTTTGTGTCCCCGTGCGATTCCCGGCGCCGTCCTCGTTGTTTTCCAAAACTGAGGCGGGCGCGGGG
>WEIV01004846.1:239647-299166 GCA_013390005.1 Calyptomena viridis
CCCTCCGGCTGCAGCGACCCCGCGGTGTGGGACCCCCGGAGCATCTCACGGCGCGGCCCCGTGTGCCCGGTACTGACCCCCCCGCGGGGCTGGGTGCGGAGGTGCCAAGCCCGTGCTGGGGCTGTTACAGGTGTTACTGGTGCTACTGGGGGCCAACGGGACAGGTTCTGGTCCAGGCTACCCAAGGCATCCTTCAGGGCGGTGGTCCCCGGTGTGCACTGTGTTCCTCGTGGAGGAGATGAAGACGCATCCTTCCCGTCACCGTTGGGATGGAATTCCCCATCGGGACAGTGTCCAGCAGGGTGGGCGCTGGCCTTGAGCATCCCCAGGTGGGACTTGGAAGGTGCCGGTGTCCCTCCTCCACATGCCGGCAGTGGAGAGAGTGGGGTTAGCGATGACTTGGTGTCGCTGGACCTCGTGTCAGGAGGTGTGTTTGCAGCTCGGCAAACTCGTGTGGTACCCAGTGGGTGTGTGAGGGCAGAAAAAACCCAATGATCTTTCTCTGCTGGGAAAGGTGCATCTCAGTGCAGCCTGTGCGAGGCCTCATCCTGACCCTGTCGTGGTCAGGGGCTTATGCAGAGCTCAGGAAGGTGCTATGGCAACGGGAATAAATGGAATTATCAATGAAGAGTGTGAGGAGGGGAGAGGTAAAGGATGGACAGGAGGGCTGTGCTCTCAGGTCAAGCTCTCACTGGTTATAGTCAGTGACAGTGCTGGTCACTCCCAGGGAGATGGAAACACTGATGTTCGTCAAAGCTGAGACTCCAGTTTACCTATAGATTAAGTAGACAAAACTCTGCTGGAGTCCATGGATGGAGCTTTGTCCACTTACTTTACTGGAGATTTTGACTTCACTCTACATTTCCAAAGCTTTCTCTTACTATAGCACTGATTCTTTCCTAGTTTGTATTTATTTTTTTTTTCCTTGCCTGGAAGATGTTTGCCTTAAGTGTGTTGAGCTTCCTCTGATGTGAAAGGGATGCATTCTGCTGTTCTGGTAGCTTTAGTCTGAACAAGTGGTTTGATCAGCTTGTTTTATTTGGCTAGAAATAAAATCAGCTGAAAATCTGGAGTCGCTTGTTTTCAGACTTTAATTCCCTTTTTTCCGTTGAGGTTTCTGTCTTTGCTTTTTCTGGAAGAAACAGAATGGCTTAAGATTAGGAATTGCTGATAAAGGTAGGATGGGTTGAGTGTTCTTAAAGCAAAAGCATTTTCCCTGTTGTGCCACAATCAGACTGAATCAACTGAGCAACTCACCTGGCATGTGCAGCACAGTGTGACCCTCTGGGTGCAAGCCAGGGGATGCACTACCCATCCTAGAGAGGGCACATTTCCCTCTCTGACCTCCTGTGCTGTGTTTGTTTCCATCAGTATCAGATGGCATAGTCTCTGCAGCCCTGGGTTCCAGTGACTTTGAGAGCATTGCTCTCATATGGGCTGAGTGACAAGTGCAAGTATTGCAAGGCATGAGGTGACAGGTTTAGCAGTGGCTTTGGAATGCTCCTGGATGTCCATGTGGGATGCTCATGTAGCATCCTTTGTCTTCTGCCATAGGAGCTGTCAGGGATGCAAGTTGGGGGGATTTTGTGTCTTAATCCCTGTGCTGCTGTCACCCTCACCCCTGTGTTTCTCCCTTGGAAAACGGGAGCTCTGAGGATCACATTCCTCCCAGCCATCCCTGAGTGTGCTGAGCTTGTGTTGCGAAGGCCAACGTCACCCTTTGAAGTTTTCAAGTGCTAATTATTAATGGCTACAGCTGCTTGATCTCAAAATTGCTCTTCTGTGCCTTTATGCTGCAGTGATGGCCAGGGTAGGAAAGCAGGGGCATATTATTTGTTAGTCCTGAGTGTGACAAGTTGAGTTTAGCCCTGGTGATGGGGGATTGCTGGAGTGCTCGTGGGCTGGGTGGCTTTTGGGGTGCCTGGGGAGGGATGAGGCAGCATCAGGAGGAGATGCTGGGCTTGGCAGCATCCCCCTGTGTGATGTGGGAGCTTGTGGGAGTGCTACGGGTGGGTGGTACAGTCAGGGTCTGTGGGAGCTGCTCTCTGGGTTTGAGGGGCTTTTCTGTGCTGCCTTGACTGCTGTGACACTGGAGTCCTGTGCAGAGGTTTGCTTTCAAAGGGCATTAAGCACTGAAGGCACAGCAAAGCCAGTGGACATAATGGGTTTAGCTAAAACCCTCCCTTTGCTTTAATTCAAGCATGTTTTCAACATTACTTTTCCGATTCAATAGGTAATTAATACATTATATGCTCTGTTGCATGAAACAAATGGGCCTTTTCTGGTGCACATTACTAGGAAGGCTTCCCTTAATGCCCATGGTGTTATTACTGATAAGAGATGGGTGTGAGAGTGCTCACATTTAGTGTTGTTCAGCACTACCAAGATTTCAACTCTGACTTCAGTGCTTTTCTTGTTCCTATTTAAGAAGCACTTCAGCTTTCACTGAGCTGCTTGCTCTGCTCTCCTTCTCTTCCCTTTCCCAGTTTCATGATGTTTATTTTTCTTTCCAAGCCTGTGATCATGTCAAAATCCCGGATTTTGTTTTTAAGAGAAGTAAATTGCTAATCCTCCTGTTTGTGGAGACAAGCTTAGAACTATCCCCTGCCTTATCACCAAAGCCTCCAACACCCGCCGTGGAGACTCTGCCTCCTCCTTTTATCCACAACAGTCTCGTTGGAAGCGGAAGCTGGAGCTTTGCTGGGGAAGGTGGTTTGGAGGTGGCTGCTGCTTGTGTTGGAGCAGAGATGTGGCTGCTGTGGCCAGTGTAGTCCTGGTTGGACTTCCCCTGCCTAAAGAACAAAACTGCTCTATTCCACTTATTTCTGTAGGGCAGCGTTGAACAATATAGGTCTCTTTGAAGGACATTTTGTTCTGACTGTTTTCCAGCCCTGTACACAGCAGATGGGTGAGCTGAGAAGCCCAAACCTCCTTTCACAGCCTGGCTGTGCCCATTCTGTGCCGAGACAGCAGGAGAGCTGCACCCAAACCCTGGTAATAGATGTCTTTAAACTGTACTAGATGTTTCAGATCCTGAAAGCCATTGCCTTCTCTCCTCCCTGCCCTGCTGGGTCACCAGCTCCCAGAAGTGATGCTGGGTCTGACTGCTCACCTCTGCACCTCATAGGAGGGGACAGTGAGCAATTTCTGCTGCAGCCACAGGGCAGGAAATGCAGATGGCTGGTGGCTGGGGAGCAGTTAACCACGGGAAGGTGTCACACGCTGCTACGGAAATGTGTGAAAGCTGAGTCAGGGTGTGCAGAGACGTTTGATGGGTCTCCAGCCTCTGGCATGGGGCCACCTCTTGCTGAGGTGGTGCAGCTCAGATGGAGGAGGTGCAGCCAGAGCCCCCTCAGTATGTGATGGCTGCAGCTTTGGGTGGGATTAGCTGATGGGTTTAGCTTGTGAAGAGAGTCTGGCAAATCCCTGGGGGCGTTGGGGTGACCTGGGTGACTCTGGGTGCAGGGGAGGTGGTGGGGCAAGGAGGGGGCTGGTGAGTGCTGACTTCAGCTTTCACCATCCAGAGGGAGAGGTGGAGGGTTTTGCCTTTTTGCAGATATATGGAGAAAGGGCTGTGCACCCCTTTTGTGCATGAGGCACAGTGGGGGCAGGTTTGGGGGGTTCCTACAGCACCATCTGTATTGTTGTGGAGGAAAGACTTTGGTCCAAGCCATGGAGCCATCAGCAGCCACACTGGGGCTGTACCCCTTGAGGGGTTGGGAGCTCCCATATCCTGGTGGGACAGAAACAGCCAAGTTCCTGAAGGCAGTTTCAGAACATTGTACAGGTACTGGTGTCCCTTTTGCAGCTCTGGGTGACTCTTCTTCCCTCTTCCTATCCAGCTATATATGAACCATGTATGGGTTCATACAGGGACCTGCCTGAGTGCCCCTGCTCTGCCTCTGACCCCGTGGGGGCCAAGGGAGGGTGAGCTGGAGCTCTCCTGCTCATCACTTGGGAAGGCAGCTTAAGCTTTCCTCATTTGAGGGCTTGGGATTGTGTTCAATGTGTTTACTGAGATAACGTGTGTTCAAGGTGTCAGCAGGATTTAAATTTATTTAAAGAAATGGAAATGAAGTTATGGATGTGAAGGCTGAGGATAAGGAGGATGGTCTTGTTCCTTGGGATGAGTACAGGAGCAGCCAGGGCAGAGAGTGCCTTTTTTCAATCAAGTAATAAATTGTGAGGTTTGTATCTTTGAGCTTAAAATAAAGGGATGTTGCCCACAGCAGAAAATGTCACTCCCTGCCTCCACACTCCCATCTGAGTCATTCTTGTATCAGATGCATCCAACTGTCCTGACTCAAGATTTTGAGACTCTGGAAGTTGGCGATGCTCATGAATATCAGGATATTTCTGTGAGGATCTACAGAGCATCCAAGTTCTTGTTTGGTAGCTTCTGTCTGCTAGGATTTAGCTTTTTTTGGGTTTTATTTTATTTTAAACGATAGCTGAGATTCAGATGTCACATCACTGTGCTGCCACTTGGAAATGGCATTTGTAAAATGGCACTGGCACTTTGTGGTGATGTTACTTCTCTGGCTGCTCTTGGTAACACTCAAACACCAGCTTGTGGAGAGGCAAAGGTGCTGGAGCACTGAATAAAGTGGTTTATCTGAAGCTGTGTGGTGCACAGGAGATGTCCCAGTCTCTTTGCTGATGCCAGTGGTTCTCTGGGCTCTGTGAGGGTGGCTTGATGGGTTGGGGCAGTGCTGGCATTGTGACCAGGGGGACTCTTGCAACACAGACTGGTGTTTGCTTGGGTGCAAAGCTGTCCAAACAGCTGGGAAATGTGTGGATGAACGTGGGTTGGGCATCCTGGCCAGTGGCTGGTTTTGCTCTTGGAGCGTCCTCCTGGTGCTGCCTGTTCCCAGAGAGACACCTTGCTCTCAATCCTGCCTATTGCCCAGCTGTGCCACAGGGGACAGGACCACTGTGCTTATGGAGTGATCCCCATTCTGTCCATCCCAAACCAGAATGGATTTCCAGAATGCATGTTATGGAGCTCACCCCATGTGCAGTACTGAGCTGTAGCCTCAGGGAGTCAATGACCCCATCCTGGAGGAGACTGTGCTCCTTGTGCTGCTCCAGTACAGCCTTGGAGGTGGCTGCAGCATCCTGGGATGTGCCCAGCTGGGTGGTGGTGATGGCACCGAGCCTGTCCCCAGGTCTGTCCCCACCAGCTGCCTGTGGGTGAGCAGCACGAGGACAGGGACATCCAGGACATCCCACGGCTGTGGGCAGAGAAGCACAGAACAAGCTGTCCCTGAGGAGCAGAGGGCCCGGATGAGAGTCTGCTGAAGTCAGGAGAAAGATTTCAGAGGATTTTGATGAGACCCCATGGCCTATAAATACCCAGGGCTGAGGCACCGTGTGCTGCTACATTTGTGGAGCTGATGCCAGCTGACTGTTGGGAAGCACTGCTGGGATCCGAGGTGCTCACTGGTGCTTCCAAGAAGCAGCTGAGTTCCTAACAGTGGTGTGGTGCATCTGCCAGCAGTAGGAATAAACCCATGCCAAGGCTGGGTGCTGCAGGCAGGGATTTCTCTTGCAGGCAGAAGGGAAGGCTCCTTCTGGTTTTCCTCTGACAAGCACTTAAAAAACAAACCAAAAAGTAATGTTAGGGAGCTGGGTTGTTGTCCAGCACCTTGAGTGCACCTGAGACTTCACCAAGCTCATGGATGGGGTTGGGGACTTGCCACAGAGGTCCTGGAAAGCCACAGGCTTTGTTGCCCTGGCAGGTGCTGCATGTCTGAGCTCAACAGGGCTGCCTTGTGCAGTGAGGCATCGCTCAGTGGGAGTAGGGGCCAGAGGGGCAGTCTGGCACTTTATAATTGGTTGGGGATATTAATATGTTTTATGAGCTAAAGGCAAGATTGCAATCCAGCCATCTGCCCTGCCCTGGGGGGTCGTGTGTCTCCACCACCCCAGGAGAACAGAACTGGTTGCAATTCAGTCTCGTTAAACTGGCTAAAAACCAGATTTCTGGTTCACAGGAAATTATTTGCCTTTTTTTAATTTGACTTTTGAGCTGTGTCAGACTGAAATTAAATGGTTGTTCTTGCTTTGCTTCTGCTTAAGCTTCCAGTGAGGGTCCCGTGCCTTGAGGCTGTCCTGGAAGATTGACGTGCTTGTTGTGCTTGAGGCTAAATCCATCCCCAGTGTGGGATTGGGGGCTGCCGGATCCCTGCTGGGGGGAAAACGCTCCCAAAATCCCAGCAGGGCTTGTCTGCAAGGGTCTTTTATTGGATTAGAGCTTGTAAGTCTGGAAGCATTTCCACCAAGACATTGTGGACTTGGAATAATTGAACCTCATTTGTCTGGCAGAACATTTTCCCCCTTATTCACTGGGAAACTTCCCGATGGTGCTGGTCCTGCCTCCTCCACAGCCGCCTTTCCTGGCAGAGCAGTGCAGGCTGTAGCCTCATCTGATGGGGTCACTTGTTCCCCCATGGCTCCTCTCCCTGCTTTTTGCACAGCGAGAGATGCTGGAAAAGTGGTCCAGCTTCTCCTGCATCCCAGCTGGCTGGTGCCCTGGCTGAGGGGCCGGGAGCAGCTCTGCTGTCTCCCCTTGTTTGCTCCGGCGATTTAATAAAGGCACGGAGCAGAGAGGGGGGGGATGCTGGATCCACGTGGTTTCCCGGGATTGCGCCTTGTTGCCTGCGAAGAATAGACCCTCCAAACACTCTGCCGGGGCACAAAATCGCCTGGGGACCATTTGAGCTGCCTGAAGCGGCTCTTTTGTTGGAGGCTGAATTCCTCCTCTGGCTGATGTTCCTCCCGATCTTCCCATGCAAAATTCCTATCGCCCTTCGTCACCCGAAATGCAGCAGGGTCGTGATGCCATGCAGGCTGCCAGCCCTCGGATTTGGCAACGGCGCTGCTCCAACCCTTCAGGGCTTTTATTCCCTCCTCTGGAACAGATTTTTGAGGTGTCTGCTTCTGCTTCACACACACGGGTCCTATTTCAGTGAATGAGGAGTTTGCCTGGAGCCGCATGAACTAATGCAAAGCCTTAGTTTGGTCTTGTGCTGCTTAAAGAAGGATTCTTTTTTTTCTTTCTGAACACCTGCTGTATGAATTAAAATTTGCCTTTTAAATGTAGCCGATTCAGAGTCTGAGCATGAGCGATGGGTGCTCGCTTTTTGCCTGGAAAAAGAGAAAAGCAAAACCTCGAAGGTTTTGTTCCTTCCGGCATCTTGGCCTTAAAGCAGAGAAGCCCAAGATGCCTTTTTTAATAACCATTTTTAATTCAGTTGCCCCCTGTCCTTATAAATAAGCCCCTAGACACATGACGAGGCAAGCATCCCTGCTATTTATAGCTCGAGCTGCTCCACATGCCTGTTTTAAAAATCAGGCAGCTAAATGGCTCTGCAGCCTTTCAGCAAAAGGCTTAATGACACAGGCATTTTCTATGCATGGATGGGTGGATGTTTAAAGGCTGTTGGTGCTGAGCCTTCACCCGGAGCAGGCAGGATGGTTTCTGCAGCAGGGAGATTTCTCTTGGGCCAAGGGGAGCCCCTTGGCACTGCCCTGACCCTGGGTGGGGGCTCTGGGTAGGCTGCACCCCATGGCTCATCCCTGTTCCAGCCACTCCAGGTGCTCCTGGCAGGATCAGTCCTCCCACCTCACCTCCACACCTTGGCTCTTCTTGGGGTTACCACTACACAAGATACATTGATATTCCCCAAGCTTTTTTTTTTTTAAATAATTTTTTTGAAGCTGCATTTATTTTTTATTTTTTTTAATTCCTTTGTGGCATCACCTCCCTACAATGAGGAAGGCTGCTGGTAACCTTTACCAGTTTAACTGGTTGTGCCACTTCTCAGATGAATCTGCTTTATTCCTGGCAAATTACACAGCCACAGTTTTCAGGCAGCTTTACTCTATTTTGACTGACTGGCTGACTATATTAACTGATAGTGCTGCTTGGGCTGCTTTGATCCTGTATTATTTATGGAAATGATGGCACATAACTCTGCTTAGCTGATTAATGCTGCATGTATTTTTAATATGCTAGTTCTCCTGTTTGATCTGTGCTAAATGATTATTCTCTGATGTGTTCCTGGGTTCATTTTGGCTCTTTACGAAAAAAAGATTGAAATGGACGGTTTGTTTTGTTGCCTTTTTTTTTCTTCCCCTCCCAGTGGTCTCATCATGTGCTGGTTTCTAAGCCTTCACAGGTCGTTTTCCCTGGTGTGACTCTGCTGCTGCCACGTGGAGCACTTACACTTTATTGCTATTAATTTGAGCATTTCATTGGTGGCATTACTCTTAATTCCTTGCTGTGTGTGCAGTTGTGTGAAGTTTCAGGGAGATACAAGGTGGAACAACAACCTTTTAGGTGATGCTCCATTGTTCCTTGTGTGCAATTGCTCAATGTCAGCTTGGCTGTGACTTGGGTCCAGCAACACCTGAATGAGAAAGAAACTGGTCTGAATTGGGAAGGGTGTAATTAATATTATCTGTGGCTTGTCACAGCATGGCTGGGACTGGTGGATATTAAGAAGATGACTTTAATTGCCAGGGAGGTGTGTGCTTGAGCCACAGCTTCCTCCTCTGTGGTGAGAGATGTGGTCGTGGTTGGGGAGGGATCAGAGGGCAAAGGTGATGTTTCATCCCAGGAAATACCCACCACATCCCATGGTGCATCCCATGGCATTCATGGCACGTGCAGTGTTGCTGTTATTGGAGGGAGTCTGACGTCCTTCATCCCTGTTCCAAAATCCTTCCCCATTACTAGACAAGGGCAACAGGGTGGAAACCAAGAGGTTGTTCCAGAAGAACCATCTGTGAGCTGGAGGATCAGCATTTCCCCCTCCCCAGGGGTAAAGTGGAAGGGAGGAAGTTGATTATTTTTCAAATGTATTTTTTCCCCCTGACTTGTATAATACATGCTTATTTTCATGGTACAGGCAAGAGTTGTCTCCAAACCCCTGCCTGTACCCAGCACATGGTCAGACCCACCTTCTCCCTGGCACGCTGTGTTCCTGCAATAACAGGTTTGTGAGGATGCTTTCATGACCAGCACTGTAAAGGTGCAAAGCAATGCTAGTTGAAAACCTTAGAATGAAAGCTTTTTCCCCCTCCTCTGAACAGGCCTTTTTGTCAAAATCAGCAAAGTATATCTCTTTCTGCAAAAGATCCCTTTTCCTTTAATGGACTTCTCTGTTGGAAACAGTTTAAACTTGATGATCTGTTCCTTCCCTCCAGATTTTTTCAAAGCTCCTTGGCCATGCAAACTTCAATGATTCCATTTTCCTTCTTTCCTCTATTTCAAAAAAGGTATATACATATACGTATATATTATAATATATATATTTTTTTTCTTCTTGCTAAAGCTCTTTTATGACCAGGAACAAAGCAAACATTAGAGACTGGTTTTTAGGGTGTTCTTTCTCTATCCCAAAATAGACATGCTCACCTGAGCAGTTATTTGGGAGGAAAAAAATCAGGAGGGATGCACTGTGTTGGGTGCTGAGGGAACAGGCAGGATCATTGGATACAGCTCCTACAAACCCCAAACATGCCTCGATGGCAGATGTGAGTAATGGGGCAGAGGCAGCCACACCTTTGGAGTGCCCCTTGCTTGGAGTGTTGCTGGATGGGGAAAGAACACAGAGCCTTGTACAACATCATGTCTGGGAGTGCCTGGGGAGGGGGGGCATTGCCATTCAACCCTTCCCACCCCAAACTGCAGCCTGAGGGATGTAGGAAACTGGGCTGGGATGCAATGAGGACCCCAGGATATCCCTAGAATGTGGAGGATGTGCTCCAGGTTGTTTATCAAAGCTGAAGGGTTACTGGAACTGAAGTGGAGCACAACAGCCTGTTGGCTCCTGCCTGGGCTGGGTGTTTGCTCACTTGCTGCCAACACAGGCGATGCCTTCAGAGCCTCCCCAGCTTGTGCTCTGCCTTCCTCTGCTGAAGCCAGTTGTTTTTCTCCCAGTCCTAGTACCTGAGGAGGGTTTTGGGGCAGAATTTGCCTCGTTTTTCAGCTCTCCAGGTGACCTGAATGTGGGCGCAGCCATCGCAGCTCCCAGCACTCCCTTCCCTGTGAACAACCGTGTCATGTAAGGTCTGTCCTGTGGGGTTTTCCAGCAATGCCCCCAGTTCCTGGGCGGGGCTGGGGGTCCCTGTTTGGTTGGGGGAGCTGGTGGGCTGTGTGGCCTCTCTGTGTCTTGCCCAGTGTCCCCTCTGGCACAGGGAGCAGATGGGGAGGTGGAGCTGGGCTGCTCGGCCGGGTCTCGGGCTACGATAAAGCAAAGTGACGTAGGAAACTAAATACCTGTTATCAGAGAAAAGCAAACAGAGCCTCCACCTGCCTCCAGCCTTTCTCCCTTCAAGGGCAGGCTGCACGCCTGGCGTGTAGCTCCCTGTAGAAGATGTTCTGTTATTAATGTGCTTGCTTTGGCTTGGCTGTGTGGTTGAGAAATCCAAGTTTGACTCCTGATAATGAATGGCAAACGTTTATCTGGTCTTAACTGTTTTATTCTGAGCATTTTTCTCCTCCTGGAAGTTTACAGTGGGTTGTTGACAGCGTGCCCTTTGACGTGGATTAGTGCTGACGCCTTGCAGTTGGATCTTCCCATCTTTTTCACATCTTGGTTGTTTCTTTCCAAGAGAGGCTTTTGTACATGTCTAATCCATTTAAAATGAAAAATAAACAAGAAATGGACCGGTCTCTGAAGGGACAGTCAGTTATGAGGGTGGTACTGACTTCCCTGCAGAAGAAGGCAAGCTCTGGTTTGGGATGGACAGAATGACAGTCCTGCTGTGTCCAGGAGAAGGTCGTTCTCCCTAGAACCCTGGTTTGGAGTCAGGAGATGCCTGGAGCAATGGTTGTCACTAATTTTTTGTTTATAAACTCCCTAAGAGCTTTTCAATAGGTGTGTATATGGTGAGTTCAAGTTTATGAACTGGGGAGTTGGGGCTTTTCTCTCTGTGCTCCACCACCCATCACTCTGTGCTCCCTCTCAGGGGATCCCTTGTGTCCACTGTCAGGTGTGTACATGAGCTACATAAACTTTGCCTTAGAGCTGCTGCCTCTCCTGCCTGTGTATATGTAACACCAGGTGATGTATCTGACAGTGGGTGCACTATTGGCCCTATTGAAGCAGAGCCTCAGGGCCGTGTCAGGTACCTGCAGCTCCCTGGGTTTGGTGGGACTTTGAATTCCTCTTTGCAGGTGGGACTCGGATCCTCACAGGGTTTCTCATTGGCAGCAGAGCTGGTGGAAGAGGAGGCACTGCTCCTCCTCCTGCAATGCCAAAACAGTCATTAGGAAGCCCTCAAAAATGAGGAAATGGTCAGGACAGAAATGCCAACAAACCTCCTCTAGCTGACCCATTGGCTGCAGAGGGAGCTCTGTGGTTTTGAGCATCTCATTGGCTTGTGATCAGGCTTGGTTTTGGCAACCCAAGACTGAGCGTGCTGCCTTTGCCGAGGGTAATTCCCCCTTGGTGATGCCGGGGGACTTGGTTCTGACCCTGCAAATCACTAGTTTGGTTTTAGCATCTTGGCTCATCTTGGTCTTAGCTTAGTGCCTAAGCTGTGGGTAAGACAGGGAGTGCTGCATGTGGTGCCTGAGACCATTGTGCCTGGCTGCCTGCATTCTTCCTGTCATGCTTTTAAGAATTTTGCTTATTTAAAGAGGATTTGGTGTTCTGTGGGGCAGGGCTGTTGCCTGTTGTACTCCACTGCATGGCCTGGTATTTATTGTGGAGGTTTCAGAGAATTGGCTTAGGCTTTAAATCACTGCTTGTTTGTGGTTGCTGCACTTGTGCTGTTTAATGGAAACATTTCCCTTTGGAAGGTGAGCTATTGCTAGAAATAAATAAATACAGGTAATACCTTGTGACTGAGGCAGAAGCTGGGACCGGATGGTCTGTCCCTGTTGGCAGCAGTGTGGTGACTAAGGAGAGAGGAATGAAAAGCTGATGTACAGCCCGATGGGAGTCACTCCTGTGCTGCAGGGCTCAGGGACTCTAAGCAGAGGTGAGGGGAAGGCAGGGGCTGGCAGCTGCCCTCAAAGCCCTGCAGGTGGGCTGTGCCCCTGCTCTGTGTGCAGGGGGGATTTGTGAATTCATGCTGTAGCTGCAGTTGCTGGAGGAAGGTTTGGAGTACAGCTGGAGTGCCCTGTGCTGGCTGCTCCCCTCAGCAGATGACACTGGATCTGCTGCGGTTCCCTGTTCCCAGTGATAAGTGACAGCTTTCTCTGTCCAGGTGTCCATTTCCATGACGTGTCCTGGCCCTTATCAGTTCCCTCTTTGAAAGCTCAACTTCTCCTGCGTGGATTTGCCAGCAAATTTTGTCTTGCTGCAGTATCTGCAACCCAGTTCAGCAGGTGCTGGATGAAAACAAAGGTGTGAAACAAGTTCTCAGAGGGGGAATTCGAGTCACTTGATGTTAGCTGGAGGTAGATGCATCTGTGTCCTGTGCAAAGTATATCAGGGCAAGCACAAGGCTGTGTTATAAAATAAGGGAATAAAACTTAGGGAGCAGGAAACATCTCTTCCCAGCTCGGATGACATTTTCCTTGCTCTGTCCCTGCTTCCAGCACATTGTAACTTCCAACTCCTTGTCTGGCAGGAGTTATGGTAAATCCAAACCAGCCTGTAGCACTATGTCATCATAACCTTGAAACAGGACTCAAATGGCAAAACCTGCCTGAAACCTGTTGTGATTACTCATGCTTCATGCTCTCCCTCTCCCCCGCTGGGGTTTCTGCTATGGTAATTCCACCTATTAAACAAGGAGACAAAACACCTTTATTAAACTTGGAATGAAGCTCAGGAGCAATGAGAGAACCTGGATGCACAGGCTGTCCAAGGGTTTTCTTCCCTTCATGTCCCTCTCCCTTCCTCTGAATGGCCCTTAAAGGGACTGAGAGAGGAAGAAAGATACTTCACTGTTTGTGGTGAATAAAAGTCTACATTTAAATATGTTTGTTTAGAGTGGGAGAAGAATTAGGAATGTGTAGTGGCAAGGAATCATGTGATCTCAGGGCCTTCCAACTCAGAATATTCTGCCAATCTGTGCAATCTCCAAGCTTGAAAATGAGCTGAGATGGACTGGGGTTGTAGCTCAGGCTCTGGAAAGCTTCTTTTTATTAACATTTTCTGTAAGTGTTTATTAACACCGTGGATAAAAGGCGCCTTTGTTAACAGGTCTGTCCCTTTTGCTCCTCAGCTGGAGGAGCTGAATCTTAAAAGGAACTGCCCTGGGCAC
Source organism: Calyptomena viridis (assembly GCA_013390005.1). Classification (NCBI taxonomy): domain Eukaryota; kingdom Metazoa; phylum Chordata; class Aves; order Passeriformes; family Eurylaimidae; genus Calyptomena; species Calyptomena viridis. The sequence goes on from WEIV01004846.1 coordinate 252,878, forward strand.
CTGCTGGAGTTGCTGAGGAAAGTTTTCATTCCAGATTTTCTCCACAGGCTTAAATATAAAATAGCCTGAAACCCTCCAAAGAGAGTCTGCCCTCTCTTCTTCATTAGAAAAAAGACAAAGAAAGCTGTAAAAATGCCTCTTGCTGCCTGTATGCCAGGTTGTGTGTGTTGGGCCCCTGCCCTGTGTGTGAAGGGGCAGCAGTGTGGCCCCTCCCTTGGTCCACTTCTTCTATTTCTTGTGGATGTTCAGAGTCTCCATTTGAATGCATCTCTTGTCTTGTGCAATTATTAGAGCAATTTAAAAATTACTCCTGCTCGCTCAGAGAGAAACCTGGACCTGATGCTTGTGCTGCCCCAAAAGATGAAGACCTTCTCCACAGGTTGTGTGTCCCCAGAGCTGGCTGGCAGCTATCTGAGGAGCAGCTGCTGCTTCCAAGAGATGCAGAGCACTCCTCTGCCTCTTGCCAGGGGAAGATGTGCTTCCCAGCATTTTTATATTGAATTGTGGATTGATTGCACACCTGTGCCATTGCTGTTGGCATCTCCACGCTTTTGTTCTGTCTTCCTTCCCAGTGTAAGAGGGACTGCTGTAAATGAGAGGGCTTAAAGGAAGGAGAACTTCCTACCACATCCATCCTGTGTTGGACTGAGCTTTGGTAACTCTGCTCAGGGTCAGTGGTGAGGCAGAGCTGCAGCTCCCTCCATATATCAGTGAAGGTCCTGGTTACACCTGGTGTAAGGAAATTAGGTTATGTCTAGGCAACAAAAATCCCTCTGTATTTTGCAGTGAGATGAGCCATGTGTGTTTGCCTCCACACTGGGAAACCTGTGAGGAGATCCAAGCCCTGCAGCTCATGCTGTGATGTACCTGCATGGAGGGGTGGAGGCTGTCACAGTCCCCACCAGCTCACCTCCCTTCAGTGCAGGTTTCAGCAGCTCTTGGTGCTGAAGCAGATGCATTCTCAACTATTCTATTATTTCTGTACTAAGAAAAAAAGTGGCTTTCCAGGAGCCTGAACTTGGCCGTTCCCTTTTCTTCTCATGGGCAGTGTGAGCACACCCAGGACCTGGGGCAGCAGTGGCTGAGGGGGACAAACCCTCTTCACCTGCACCCATGGAGCTCTCAGGGTGAGTAGTTCAGTGCTCAGCACCAAACTGGGTCCAGGATGGTCTGAAAGGTTGGAGGTGACATCCATTCCTGCTGAAGTTGCCACTAAGAGCATGAGGGATTAATTGCAGTGACTCTGGAGAAGAGGAGCTGTTGTATCTGCAGGCAAGGTCCAGAGGGAGGAGGGCTCTAGAAGGCTGCATGCCTTGCAGCCATGGATTTTGGTTTTAAGTAACTTAATTGTGTCAGACAAATGTGCAGGCTGGAGGCAGCTCCTGTAGCTGGGCAGGTTAGTTCCTTGCTGTGCAGTCCATGGAGCATCCCTGGGAATGGGGCAGTGTGGGGTGGGATGAACCAGACACTACTGTGTGCAAAAAAAAATCTTGGGTAGAGAGGGGAAGGCAAGCCCCATTTGTTAGTGGGCCAAAGGACTCCTCTGCATGTTTCACCAGGCTTTTGGGGCTGGATTTGCGCTTCTTGACTTGCAGTTTGTAACCATCTTAGAAATGGAGCCGTGGAGGGAGAAGGTCCCTGGTGATTCCTTCCTCAGTTGCTCTGTGCCCAAGGTATCCAGTGCCTGCAGTCTGCATCTGACTGGAGTTCCTTGCAAGGAAGTTTTTGCTTGTTAATTCAAGCAAGGAGGAATCACTTGTACAGTTTAACTTCCCAACACAGCTCTCCTGCCAGGGGGTGCTGCCTTAATGCACTGGGTGATGATCAGGGCTGGTTCTCCCCGAGTCTCACCCAGAGGAGTCTGCAGGGTGTCACTGGGAGCTGTGCTGGGAAGGCTGGGATGAGATAAAGGGTTGTTCATCCGAGCTCATCCTCCTCAGCTCATCTCCTAACCCCTGTTTTCTTGCTGGTTGCTCATGCAGCACAACTTTATAGTGCCAACACAAACAGTTGGAGGGACAGTTCTTGCTCAGGGTTTTCTCTGTAGGGCTTTAAAGCTCCTGTATAAATTAACGTGTTCAATCATTAGCTGCAACTCCCCAAAGCACTGAGCAAAGTTTGTGAGTTTAATTACTTTTTGTAGGAATCTGAGCACACAGAGCCTTCAACAGATGATTATAGTTCATATTATTCATGCAGCTCTTCTTAATCCCCTTCTCTGCTAGGGCACAGTCAATAGACACTAATATTGGAATCTGCTCCTAAATTCCCAGCCCCATCCCGTGTGAGGTGTCTTGATCTTCGACCAAAAGCATTTTGCTGACAAAACAATTTAATTTCCTGAGAGGTGGCACACAAGTACATCTGTTAGGAGGGTATGAACTGCCAGGGTTGTTCTGGGCTGGTGGGGAGGTGTTTGCCAAAGTTACTTTTCACCCTGTTTATCTCTAAACCCTGAGTTGGGTTGGCTGAGTCACACGCTGGGTGGTAAAAAATACGGAGATTTTCAAACAGAAACATGGAATATTTATATGGTTGCAGACATTTGTGGAAATATTAGTGGGGAAATCTAACCAACTAAAGTAAAACGCCAACAAAACTATTTTTAAAATTAATTAAAAGGCTTAGATCTGTTTTTTTTTTTAACTGTGGATGTTTTAATCCTCAAGCATTTATTTGGTCTATTTGAAGTTACTGTAGCTTCTTGTATCATAAACATTTTAGGGCCACATTCCTCTTTGTACACAGTGTGCTTTGTAAGAGACCCCGAGGGTTTGTCTGTGTATGGAAATTTATTGTTCTATAGGAATGAATAATTCCTCAGCTGCAGCTGTGCAATGCCTCCTGCACAGCTTTCTGCCTTATAACCTGGATTTTAATGACTCTGGGACCACTCCTTCTCCTGACATTGCCTTGTCCCAGCCACAGGAGCTCCTCAGGTGTTGTGCCCCAGCTGTGCTGTGAGCTGGGGATCTCCCAGTGCAGGAGGAACACAGAGTTAATGAGAATCCATGTTTTACTACTTCTTTTTTTCCTAGTGATTGCAGGGCTTTATCCTTTAGTGTTTCCCAAGACAGCTTTACACCTGCGAGTCTGACTTTTGACGCACGTTTACTGGGGAATGAGAGGGTTCAAAGCTCCCTACGCAGGTTCCCGACTTGTTTAGCATCAAAAAGGAAGAAAAAGTAACAAAATTTCTCTGTGTGGAGGAGCTTTCAGGAAGTCCTGAAAACCCAAATGCCTGTATGTTCATTGCGGGTGCAGGGAAGGATTAAAAATAATCCCAGGGAGTGAAGCAGCCTTTGCATTTGGTGGAGGTCTGAGGGTCCTGGCAGTGGGTTTTCTGAGGGAGAGAAGCAGTTGGTTTGCTCACAGCTGGTGGTGCAGGAGGGCTGTGACCTGTGGTGGGGAGTGGTGCTCCTCCATCCCTTTGGAATGGCAGAAGTGTGGCACTGTTAGGGCTGAGCTGAAGTTTGGCTGAAACCCCAACCCTGCCTGCTTCACGCTGATGAAAAGTGCTTGTGTGGCTGCTGGTGACCCCAAGAGTTGGGACCTTGGCTTTGTACTTCTTTCCAAGTGATAAGAGAGAGATTTAATCTAATTTAATTTTCTTCAACAAACATGTCTAATCTCTTAATGACATTACAAGCGATGTAAAAGCACTGAGAAATTCTTGTATTTTTCCCCTTGTTGACCCATAAAAGCCTTTTATGGAACAATACAAGTGACTTGTGTAAAGCTCTTAACAGTATTAATGTGAATGTTGTTGTTCTCTTCACCACCAGCACACCTGACTCCAGAGTTTGGTGAAGTCTGTAAGTGCCCTGAATCTGGTGCAGTCAGTAAGAAAATGAATGCAAAATAACAGAAGACACTCCTGTATGTATATAAAACTTTTTTGGGTAGGCAGAGATACTCTTCCTACCGCTGGCTTTGCATCGTAGCCTCAAGTGAGAGTAAATTACAGGTCTGAGCACTTTAATGCACCTTCATGATGCAAGAGTTGACTATTATTTTGTGCTGAGTGCTGTCTAGGTGGGAATGAGTCCTGGGACTTGGCACAACACCTCTCTTTAGGAAGTTTACAGTGCATCAGCTCATCTCTGATCCTGTTCTTGCAGGAGCTCTCAGCCCATGACAGATGTTCCTCAGCTCCCTGTGGGAGAGCTCAGCCAGGCTGTGCCCTCTCAGATCTGCTGCAGCCTGTGGGGGAAGGTTGGAGGCCAAGGCATCCTTGCACTGGGATAACAACAGCTCCTGCACTCGTGGCATCAGTGGAGTTACATCCAAGTGAAGAGCAGTGGAGTTGAATGCAAATACCAGTCCAGGGCTAGACTGGACCACACTGGGGTGGTGCATGGGAGATGTGGAAGGGATGAGCTGAAGCTCAGTAAATTGTTTTACAAGGGCTGGGTAAAGTAGGATCTTCTCTTTTAACAGCAGCTCATGGATACTCTCATTATCCCGTGCTGAGACAGCACCATCCTGACCTTCATCCCATTGTGGGGGAGATTTGGCACATCAGTGGATTGTACTGAGGGGATGAAGTATCTTCTTGGGGTAAGAGAAAGAGCCTCTTGAGAGGTGAGGGGGAAAGAGTGAGCAGTGGTGCAGCACAGCTGTGCCTTTGGCTGTAAGAACAGAAAATTCCCAGTGGAAAGAGCTGTGTCTGATTCTTTAAGGGGGATTTGTGTGTTTAGAGGGAGAACTGGAGCCTCCACCTGCCTCGAGCAGTGGAAATGAGGAGAAAATCAGAACTGCCAGCCTGGCTCAGGGCAAAGCTTCACCCATCCAAGACTGGCCAGAAGAAGCAGCCAAGAGACCAGAGCATAATGCTGACTTTTTGCAGCCAGTGTTTCAGGCACATTTCCATCAGAATGCTTCCTGCAGATCCCTGTGTTTAACAACTAGCAGCAGACCTGTCCTCCATGAGCATTTCCAGTCCTTCTTTGAAGCTGTAGGTATTTCTGGCAGCCAGAACATCCCCTGACAATGAGTTCCACAATTTAATTACAAGGGGAAAGGAAATGACCTTGGATAGATTTTTAAACCTGCTGCCTGATCCCTTTATTCCTGTGTTGTCAGGAATGGTGCCTGGAGAGGGATTGAGAAGGGGAAATGAGGGAGAAGGGAGAGAAGGTAGGGCTTGAATTTGGGAATGAAGTATGGGGAGGGGAAGAAACTGCTAAATTAATACCAAAACAGAGCCTTTCCAGAGATGAGATGCTGTTGTGTGCAGTGGATACAGTGGCTTCATCCTCAGTGGAAGTGAACAGGATATTGAGTCAGAGCTGATTTGGGGAGGTCAGACTGCTGTGAAGGGAGGTTGGTATAAATCCAGGGTAACTGCAAGCACTTGGTAGGCAGGAAGCAGGTGCCTCCAGCCTTGGGCTGAGCTTTGGGCTGCTCACCTTAGGGTGCAGGTAAGGGCAGGAGCAGGTGGGGATGTCTGACTTTGCCCCTACAGGTGAGTGGTGGTGGAATCTCCATCCCTGGAGGTGTTCAGGGAATGACTGGATGTGGCACTCAGTGCTCTGGTCTGGGTGATGAGGTGGTGATCGGTCAGAGGGTGGAGGCTGATTTTGAAGGTCTTTTCCAACCTCCATGATTCTGTGAAATAGCAGGAGATGGCCCTTGCCTGGCATCATTCCTGCTGGTTTAAATCCAGCAGGATACCTGTGGGGTGTTGGGGAGGTGTGGTTCTTGCTGTTGGCTTCATGCCACCCTGGGGCTGCACCTCTGGCTCTGCTGCTGCTGAGGCCATGCTACCACCCAAAAACTCAGCAGTACCTCCAGGTTAGATATATTATTTTCTTTCCTTCATCTAGTCCAGAGAACAGAGAATGGCTGGCTCCTTGGGGGTGCTTTTGCAGCAGGACAATAAATAGCATCCCTGGGACTTGCTCTTATAGCTGCATGTTCACAAAAAATGGGAATAGGTGAGTTTGTTCAGGATTTGCACTGTGTCAGGATGTCCCTAGCAAATGTGGTTTCACAGAGACCTTCGTGCTTTTCCAAGTGTTGGCTTCTTTAGCCCTTTGTAAATATTTCACCTGTTTTTAAATTATTCATTCACTAAGTGGCTTGGAGGGGAGAAGGAATCATGCTTAAAGTATGTGTGAGGACCTAAAACACTGCAAAGCTGAAAGGATATGAAAAAAAATCTTTTGAGAAGAGTTGTTCCAGTGTAAAAATCCTCTGTTTATGTACTGGGAGGGGATGGGAGATGAAGGAACCTGGTGTCATGATGGACCTGGTGCAATCTGGGACATTGCTGTGCTTTGCAGAGTTGGGTTTTGCATTAGGGTGGGATTTGGAGGCTGAGATCTGTGTTGGAGGGGCTGGCACTGAGCTCGAGGTGGCTGCAGTGATGGGTCACAGGACACCCAAAAACCTGGAAGTTTTTGGTTTTGTCAGTGCTACTTACAGCCATGGTGTTGATCCAATCAGTAAAACATAGAAATACCTCCTCTCCAGTTTATTAGTAACATATGACTTTTGCATAATAATAATTATTCAATTTGAGGTTGGGGCTAACTGAAGTTGCATATTAAATCTGTGCCCCTTGCTGTACCAACCTGGGAACCTTTCGCTCCACCTGCCTCTCAGCAATGAGCAGCGAAGGTTAAATATTCCTGAAGGGAGTGGTGTTTGGGTTTTTTGTTTGAAGGAGTAATGTGGCAGTGACATGCAGTTTTATGGTGCCTCTATTCTGGGACCTCAAACCGTCATCGGGCTGTAAATTAATTAAAGCTTGTCAATGCCATTATGAGCAAAGGTGTGGTGGGTTTTTTTAGGGGTAACCACGTGCTTTGAGCTGTTTTTTGGTGCTTTGTGGGGAAGGAAGGGGAACCTCAATGGTTTAGCAATGGCAAACAGGCAGAGACCAGCAGGGCTTGGAGGACCTGGGGAGTGGGTGAACACCCTGTGGGCAGCTGGAGCTGGCAGAGCAAGGACGAGTCACTGTAGCAAGTCGGGGAGAGTCAACTTGGACTAGAGCCCCATCCCTGAGAGGCCTTTGCCCTTGGCTCCCCTTGCTGATGCTGTTATCCCAACCTCCAGACAATGCCTGCAGCTGGGACTGAGCAGCCTGGAGCAGGACACTCTGGGGGTCATCCACCCCCCTGTTGGTTCCTTTGTGTTCACAAGAGCTCTCAGTGAGCTTCTTTCTGAAGGTTACCTTCAAAAGCAAAACATTTGCTTGAGAAAACCGAATAAAGCCTCCAAAAAGCCAGGATCTGGCCAGGAGCCAGGACAATGTTCCCTGACTTTCTTCTGTAGTGCTCATCATCCAGAGTCCAGGGCAGATGTTCATTATCTGGCTGAAGGACCTTCTCAAACCCGCTGCCCTCGGGACAACAAAGTGTCTTTCAAAATAGGCCTCGGGTTTTCATAGTCTGGTACATCATCATGTCAAGGCTGTGCCAGGCAGTGGGGTTCAGTGCTGTGTCTGGATCTCCTCTGCTGCCCAACCTCAGGGGCTTTGGGGTGTTTTTGGGTTCCATCAGCCAAGCAGACATGTGAGCTGAGCTGATGCATTCAGGGCCAGGGGGGACCATGTGTGATGCTGCTCCTCTAATGGGGACCACCATCCCTCCCCAGATATCTCTGGGGTGGTTTGGGGGAGGCAACAACCCTCTGGGGACAGGTCTTCTGGATCTGTCCTGTTGTGCCTTATCACACACTGGGAGGTGATTTTGTGGCCTCCTCTGCTCTGTGCCCCCATCACGAGCCTCCCCTGCTGCTGGGGCAGCTGGAGCTGACACTCCACCTGCCTTCCCCCAAAAATGCTGCTTTTGCCAGTGTTATTTTGAATTATTGCAGCATTTCTTGCTCTCCCAGGGAGCCTGTGTTGCAGAGCTGGTGGTGTCTGCATTGCTGTTGAGTTCTGCTGCTGAGGCTGAGCTCCCTCCAAGTTTTGACCTGACTTGGGGCAATTCTGATGGGCAAAGACCTGCAGGATAAAAAAAAAAAAAAGGTGGCATTGAGAAGTTGCTGTGTGTGTTTTTGGAAAGTGTACGGTGTTCCCAAAGCCTCTCAGCACACAGACAGCCCTGATGCTGGAAGGAAAACCCTGTTTGGTAGCTGCTGCCATTGCCAAGATAAACCCCAAGTCAGCTGAGTTTTCCAGCAAGGCCATTCATGTTTGCAGCCCTTGGATGAGGCAGCAGGGCCTGGATGGATCCTATTTTCACCTCCTGCTTCTACTCAGCTCCTGTGGGGCTTCTGTGAGTAGTGGTGACATTCACAGTGAGTTGCACCATGGTTTGGCAATGGCAGGACCCTTTGCTGGAAGACTGAGGCCCTTTGATAAAGAGCAAAAGAAACGTGAGCCTCTTGCACAATATATGCAGCTCCTCTTCTCTCACTTCTGGTTTTCCGTTTTTTGCCACGACTGGTTTTCATGGAAGATAAATGTGTCAGTGTCACTTCCCCTGTCCTGCCAGTACAATATATTTGGGAACAGCCCTCCTTTGTCCCCTCGTGCAAGCACAGCCACAAAACCAAGTTCATAAAGCTGCTGCAGCACCCATTGCTTCCCAAGCAAAGGAGTTCAGCTCTGGGCTGGAGTGTTGGGATGGTCTCGGGTTGTGATGCTCCTGGAGCACAAGGGTGTTCTCCATGCAGAGCAGCTCATCCCCCTGTGTGGGACATGCCCTCTCAGTGCCTCCCGTGCCCTTAGAATGGATATGATGCTCGTTTCCTTTTCTTAATCAAGTCTGGCAGGTCTAATGGCACCGCACGTAATGAGCTCTGAAAGGGAAATTTGTTTTGATGCATGTTTGACAAACTCCAAAGTGCTTTTGCTCAACAAGTTTTCACGGTGTCTGTTGGCAGGGAGAAGCCCAAGTGCCCAAATCGATAAGGTTCTGCTTGGATAATTGAGCTGGGAATTTGGTTCATTATGTGAAGTGGCTGCTGAAGTGGATAATTGCGGATCTTGAGGTGTTTGTCCTATTTGCTAGTTTGGATTGAAGAAAATTTAGGTGCAATTTCACAGGTGTATAGGGACAGCATGACTTCTGTGGGGATCCTGTGATGGAGTAACAGAGCTAAATAACTCTCATTTCCTTGTGTGTTGAAAGAACACAGATGACAAGGAAGAGCCCTGGGAGCTGCTTAACTTCCAGATGCTCCAGCACAGTCTCTTTTTGGGGAGAGGAGAATCTTTCCCACATGGCTTGTAGCATTCCTTGAAAAGTCACTGCTATGGTGAGGTAGACCTTATCTCTAAAGATACACTGAGGTCTGATTGCAGCACATGGCTCTCAAATTCATAAATTCATCTTTATTCAGTTACTGGGTTTTCAGTGTTTGACCCGGGCACCTACTGAGGCCCTTTCCATTGGATTGGGGCACGAGTGTGCAGCATCAGTGTTAAATAGTCTGAAATACTTGTGTTGATGCTGAGTATTAGTGCTGGGTCTTCTTGACATGATTTGAGCTTTGTTTAAGTCAAGTTTTCTTGGGATAGGGACCTGGCCTCTCCCCTCTCTGTGAAGTGCCCTGAATACTGGCTCTTCTCAGGGAATAGCAAACACCAGCGTTGCGTAAATCTCCCAATGCTTTATGCGCTATTTCTGCAAATAATCCTTGTTTATAATTCACTCTTGGCAAAAAAAGACTTTAAATTATTAAGGCGCTGAATATTTTGCAATGAAAGAATGGAGATAAAGCTCTTGGCAGAAACAAATTGCTGGGGAGAGGTTGTTCTCTTCAGTGCGTTTGGGGCTTTATTATGAGAAATAACATGTGGGGGAACTGGGAATTCATCACTTGATCAAAAGATTTTCTTCTCTCTTAAAAAAGCAGTTGCTTAGAGTGTGCTTTCCAGAACCCCTGTAAATATGGAGTGTCCCCAAAGCAGAGGTGTGGGTCCCCTGAGCTGTCCCTGCTCACCTATTGAGGTTTAGGTGGTGGTGGTCTGAGTCTGCTCCACCACCCCAGATTTAAAGCTGTTTTCATGTGCTCAGTGCTCCCCTGAGGGCAGATTTCTGTGGGGTTCTTTATCCCTTTTTCAGGAGTGGGAGGTGCTGCTGCCAGTTCATTGTGCTGATGATATCCTGTGCCTGCTGGTAAATCAGGGGTGTTCCAGGAGTGTGGAATGGAGGATGTTATAATTAATGATTTTGCCACCTGTTGGTGATTTTTCTCCTAATATTACACAGCTAGTGCTTGTCATCTCCTGGAGTCATGGAACCAGACAATCATGAGGGTGGATATGTGTGTGTACATAGACATTATTACACAGTTGCATATATATGTATTTTAGGTAGTTATACCCGTAATCTTCCAGCTTTTCTTTAGAGAGAAATTTGAGCAATGAACCATGGGGTTTCAAACCCCAGTGTGCTCCCAACACTTTATTTTATCATCTCAACATTTTAAAGCAAAAATCATCCTGACAGTGTTCCCAAGCTGGGATATGAATGGGAGTGATGAGGCTCTGCAACAAGTTGCCCAGAGAAGCTGTGTCTGCTGCCCCATCCCTGGAAGTGTCCAAAGCCAGGCTGGACAGGGCTCAGAGCAACCTGGTCTAGTGGAAGGTGTCCCTGCCCGTGGTGGAACGAGATGATCTTTAAGGTCCCTTCCAACCCAGCCCAGTCTGTAATTCCATGACTGTGTTTCTCTTTCTCTTGCAGGAGACCTGTGCAACTGCAGCTCCGTGGGCAGCACTGGAGGGGCCGAGTGCAACCACACGACGGGGCAGTGCCGGTGCCTTGCCGGGTACTCGGGGCTGCGCTGTGAGAGCTGTGCCCATGGATTCTTCCTGCAGCAGGACACCCAGCAGTGCCAGCCCTGTGCCTGCAGCCCCACCGGATCCAGCAGCGCCCAGTGCGACCAGTGAGTGAGGCCAGGCATCCACTATGGGGGAGCTGTGCATGCAGCATTGGGATTTGAGGGTATTTAGGGATCTGGGATCAGGCAAGAATGGATCTTGTCATCTGGTGTGAGTATTTAAAAAAAAAAAAATAAAAAGAAGCAGGAAGGAAGCTGGTCTTATAAAAATTCATGAGGGTTATTCTGCCTCTTTCAAGAGCTGGATTATAAAAATATCCATAGTTGTGGCAAAAGCCCTGGCAGCCCCTAAGGGAGTTGACTTGTGTTTGGAGTCACACGGAAGCAGAACCTCTCCTTGTGCATCCCTTAGTCCCTATCAGACAGGGCAGCCTTCACGCCTGAGCTGGGGAGGGAAGCAGAGGTGGGAGTGGAGCACAGGGGCTTTGGAGAGGTTTATTTTCCAAGGGGATATTCATTATGCCAGAGGCAGGCAAAGCTTTGTGCTCTGCCCTTGCCGAGCATTGGGATGGGAGCAGCAGCCTGACCAGAGTTGGCTCCTGCCTTGTCTGGTGTTTACAGTCACCAGAGCTGATGCTGTGAGCTCTTACATAATGAATGTGTTCCTCTTCATTTCACCTCACCCACCCTCACATCTTGCCTTTTAAAAGCTGGCACGCAATTATTTTTTCTCCAGCCATTGATCCATCAGCTGTTAGAGACTTGTGGCTGAGTTGAGGGTGTCTCTGTATCCCTGCAAGAATGGACTGAGCAACCTGTTGGGTCCCCAACTCGTGCTCGCAGGCAGCAGGCTGGAAGGTCTGTCCTTGAAGGAGATCTCATCAAACCACCCTGCAGTGACTTCCAGCCTTCCCAGGCTCCTGCTGCCTTTTTGTCTTTTAGGGTTTGGTCTGGGCTCAGTGTGTGTTGAACACCTGCACTTCCCTGCCAAGGCTGGGGCTGAGTCAGAGTCTAAATGCTCTGCAGGGACATGCTGCCTGTAATTATTTTATACATTATCTTTTCCCAAACATCCAAACCCTCTGTTGATGTCCTTTCTTTTTGTTTCAATGCTGCATTTTTCTGCTTGCATAAGCTCTGAAAATTTGGAACTTAAAAGTAATGCTCCAGTTGGCTGGGGTGACCTTCTTTCTAAAAAAGATGGCTCTTGGGGGTGGAAAGTATGGAGTTTTCCACTTTTTTTTTTAGTGGTTGTTTTAGGTGTGTGAAGATGTGCCTGGAACCATCAGGGTTTGTTACAGAATGAAAGTGTGAGTTTGGTCAGACCTACTGGAATGGCAAATTGGGCAAAAAGGCAAATGGGGCAAATCTCTTTGAGAGCTGGGAGAGGAGGGGAGGCACTGCTGAAGCAACTGGGTTAACTGAGTCACTGGGCAGCGGGTGAACACAGACGTGTGGGATGTCTCCCCATGTGTCTCTGCATGGGGTGAGCCAAGAAACGCCCTTGGGAACTTCAGGTGAGATGCTCTGAGTTGTGAAGGAGAATGAGGTGGAGTCGGTGCATGTACTGAGCCATCACACCACACCCCAGTGTGTGTGCACCCAGCAATGACAGGGACCTCCCCAGCTTCTCCTCAGCACTATTTCACAGCCTTGAGGGATGTGGGAGATGCTCATTCTCAGCCATTTAGAAGAGACAGCACAGGGCAAAATGGGGAGGAAGATTTGGGGAGGGGGGATGTTGCTAACAGAGGTCGCTCTGTGTTTCTCTTCCCGCCTCCGGGGTTTGCTGCAGACAGAGATGACCTCTGGGTGTTTAAAAAGAGGAAAATTAGGTCAGTTGTCTGTGTTTTAGGGCTGGGGGCATCAGAGTGGCTGTAAGATGGGCAGCCTTGTGCGTAGTGATGTGTATGGGAAAATGGAGAAGGACATAAAACCTGGTGGGGCAAATGATTCACTTGTTTCTGTTGTGTTAAAGCAGAGCACTGGGGCTGGACACAGCTCCTGCCTGTCTGCAGCTGGGATGGAGGGAGGGAGGGAGGGAAGCATCAGGGGTGTGGGTAGCAGGGTGGGATCTGTCCTGCTGGGTGGGAGAGCCTCTTCTGACTGCAGGGAGATGTGTGTGTGAATCCAGGAATGACATTTTTGGCTCTCATGCTGGAAACCCTGGGTGTCTGCTGTGGAGTCCCTGGAGGAGTGGCGCGTGTCGCTCCAGGCAATCCCTGCTCGGGATGAGGCACGCAGGCATTGCCCAACACCAGCAACCAGCTACTGTTTTGTTGAATGGAAAAGTCCTGTAAGCTGTGTTATTTATTTATTTAGTAGAGCACCAGCCCAGCTCTCAGTTGCACAAGTGAATTCCTGTGTGCTGCCTTCAGAGAAAGCGGCTGCTCTTCAGATCAATCTCCAGGTGAAACAGTCGTGATTTTGGACCCTGACCCTTTTTGAGAGCAGCTGATTGGAGAGGCAAACTGCCTGAAGGCCGAGCCCTCGGGGCACACAAAACATGCCTGATAGGTTTCAATCAGCTTGCCCAGGCTTTTGTAAAACTGCCTTTTAAAGCACCACCATATGATGATTATTAGTATTATTTCTCGGCACGCTCTCAGGCCGGCCAGATGGCAACCCAAGTCTGCTGTTTGTTAACTAGACCTCAAATGCAGACGGTCAAATAAAAATAAAAAAAATCCTTTTCCCGAGGCAGAGAGTTGATTTTGGGAGTGAACATTGACCTGACATGCTGTCGCTATGAATGGGCTCCATGGCTGCTAATCAAAGGTCTGTTTTGGTGGTGGTTTAAATTTGATTATCTGGGAAGATCCACACAGATCCCCCTCTGGGATGGCAGAGGACTTCTGTGTTCTGGTTTGGGTGATATTTTTGTTAGATGAAAAGCTTTGTGTGGTTCAAGCTGGAGCTTGCTGTGGGGCTGGATGGAGTCCTGGGCTGCTCAGAGAGGGCTGACACGTCTCGGAGAGGGGAATGAGTTGTCCCTGTTGCGGTTAACGCCTAGAAACCTCAGATAAAACCACATTTCTCTGTGTTGGATGCTGTGCAGATGCTTGCTAAAGATAGCTGTGGCCTGGAAGTGTTCATAGTCCATAGAGGAAGGGTGGAGAATGAAGCTGAAGTTTCAAGGGCCATGGTCAAGGTCAGAGTAGTGGAGAATGAGGATGGTGACTCATGTGGGTGCACGGGCTGAGCTGGAAGGGCTGTGCTCCTGCTGCAAAGCCCTGGGGACAGTGACAGGGAGGGGAGGGTGGCTGGTGGTGGCCCCAGCCCTGTGGCCTCGTGGCCCTAGCCAGGAGTTGCCCCCACCAGCTGCATCCACACCAGAGACCATCTCAGTTGTGTCTCTGTCCTCTGAGGAAGCAGCAACCTCCCTCCTGGTGGAGCAGGTGAAGGTGATCGATGCTGCTGGGGAAGGTCACTGTGCCTGGGCTGCCCACCCACATCTCCCAGCACTGCACCCCTGGGCATTTATTTTTCTTTTTTCCTTCGCATTAGCAGAGTCCTGTGCCTGAACTCTCATCTCTTGCTCTGTGAGGCCAGGCAGGGAGCCAAGCCAGAGGCAGAGAAGGTGGGTTGGTGGTCTCCAGCCCCACCAGCTGGGGCAGGGGGGGGAGCACTGGGGCTCCTGATTTTCTGGCCCTGTATGCTCTGGACAGCTTGGCCCAAAATGCCACTTGTGTCCCCAGCTGAGTCATGGCATGGCAGCTGCTCCCTATGGCAGCCCTGGGATGTGCAGAGTGAGGGGAAAGAGGTTTGGTTTGAGAAAGCCTTTTAGTTTCGCAGTTGTGCCCTGGTGCGAGGAGCCTTGCGGGCACAACTCCTTAAACACACACTGGAAGAATTCTCCTGTGTAAACCTGTCCTCTGGCTGATAGATTTGAAGGAGCAGGATTTTGAGGCCAGCCTGGTTGAGGCAGCATGTGGTACTCTCCTGGGGAGCAGGAGATGTCAAATGACTCTGCAGTTTTTGACTGATTTATTTTTACCTCGCTGCCAGCACTGCCCATCCCCACATGGGGCTGCAAACACTGGCCAAGGGCAGCCCAGTGTGACCAGTGTGTAGGGCCCTGGCAGCTCATCTGCCAGGTGCTGGTTGGGGCTTTGCTGCACCCCAGAACAGAGAGGGAGAGGTGGAATGAACCCAGTGTACCTCCTGCAAGGCATTCACCGAGGCTTTCCTAGCCCAGCACATAGACCTTTGTGGCTGTTCTTTTCCTGCAGCCACAGAGGCAGCATGTTTATCCCATGAGCAGCTGTCCCTCTGTGGGTGCTCTTTAACCCCAGGATTTGGGATGTGAATGGGGGAGCAGAGCTGTGGAGACACTGGTATGAGATGCTGCTGCCTGGCAGAAGGGTTCAGCCTCAATTCCCTATTTCCCTGGGAGGTTTTGTGTTTTGAACTAACTTACCCTGGTTCTAGGGAAGGCAAGGTGATGCACCCATCAACTTTGGGTGCACCATTACCTGTGCCAGTGAACAAGAGGAGAGCAGTGCCTGCTGTGGGGTGTTTTAAGGATCACAGAATACTCAGAGTAGGAAGGGAACCACAAGAATCAAAGTCCAACTCCTCACCCTGCATAGGACACCTGAACAATCCCATCCCGTCCCTGAGAGTGTTGCCCAAACACTCCTTGAGCTCTGGCAGCCTTGGAGCCATAACCACTGCCCTGGGGAGCCTGTTCAGTGCCCAACCACCCTCTGGGGGAAGAACCTTTTCTTAATATCCACCTAAACCTTCTGTGGCACAGCTTTGCCCAATGGTTTACCTAAACCTGGGTTAACCATCTAAACTGAGTTAAATTTTTCCACTTCCCTTAAAAAGCTCTAGACTAAACACATATTTGCTGCCATTGTCCCAAGTGAAAACAGATGCCTGTTAAACTGAGGTCTGTGAATCAGTTTAAGTTGCTCTGCTGTGCCTCAGTTTCAGGGCAATGGGAAGCAGAGGTTTGGTTGGTTCCTGTGGGCTGAAACCCACTGCCCAAGGGTGCAGTGCTCTGCTCCTTTGCTGCCTGAGCAGCCTTTCCTTACTGCTGGCTGTGGAGACAGCTCTGTGATCCTGCTTCCTGCATGGTTTGTGCTGTGAGCTTGGCATAAGTCATGTGAGAGACAGCTCCTGTTGCTCATTCTCATTAAGAAAAAAAGGTAACACATGCATATAAATGCCCAAGTGTTAATTCAGAGATGCTTTGCCCCCTCAAGGGGACCTCGAGCTTTGTGTTCATATTAAAAAGAATGAAGGCAGAGTGTCCCTGGGAGCATTTGTACACGGCTGTCCCCTGGAGCAGGGATGCTGAGTGGCCATCCCTGTGTGCTGCCTTTGTGGTGGGATTCTGTGTGGAGAGGCTGATCTTGTGACCCCTACTCATGGGGGTTTGCAAGAGCCTTGCTGGTGAGGGTAAGCTCAGCTTATGTGCTTAGTTGAGGCCTTTGAATAAGGGTTGGGGTTTCTGAGGGAGCTGGACAAGGAGAGCCACATGCTGGGATTGCAGATCTGGTGGGATGTGGGAAGATGCAGAGATCATAAGGGGAAAAGCAGTAAGGAGTGTTGGTCCTGATGGCATTGGGAGGCAGCCAGGTGGGTCACAGACTAGAGGCACCTTGAGCATCGTGTGGGGCAGAATTTGGTGTTATTTTGTTAGTCAGGAAATGCAGATCCATTGAAATTAGAGGTTTTTGTGGAGCTTTACCAACCTGCACAGGAAGGGTGCTGTGGTTTGAGATCAGAGAAGCCTTGTGTTCCCAGGGCTGCTGCCCATCCCAACCCCAGGAGGTTATTTGGGGGCAGTGATGGAGTTCTCATTTTGCATAGATAAAATCTTCGTTTTCTGTCTTTAGAGTGTCATTACACTTCTGAAATGTCTCTTCTTTGCGTGGGATCTGTATTTCCATTCTGCTGTATTCCAGTAAACCACATCGGACACTGCTCCTCTTTAGAGAAATGACCTTGGGAGTTCAAGTCCTTAAGGATTTGTGTTTTAAAAACCCCCAAAAACCTGGACAAAAACTCACCCCTTTTTCCCTTTAAAAAGGCTGCTCTCCCTTTTATAGATCAGCTGAGCACAACCGGTGGCTCATTATCTCCCAGTAATGCCTTGTCAGCATCACTGCAGAGAACAGATCTTGTTTTGTAGCGGAAATTATTACATGTGGATGGCAGAAAAGCAGAAGAATACCCTGTTAGAGGCTATTTTTCTGCATGCTTTAATTATCTAAATCTGTCTCCTATTCCAGCCCCTTGCATCCTTTACATCTGATGAGCTCTCCTCCTCTCTCTCCCCACAAACAGGTAAACGTGGTACCTGCACCCATTTTTATTCAGTTGCAGACAGAGATGGGAAATGAATGAGTGACTGGACACAGCAGCAGGGAAAGGTGGATGGTTATCATCTCCCCTACAGTAATTGTGGCTTCTCAGAAATCCTGTTATTTTGAGGGTTTTCCAGCAGGCTTTGCAGTTTCTGTGCTGTCTGTTGCAGATTTGCTGCTGTGGCAAACACGGACTGCCCTCAAAAAAAAAATAAAATACTGGTTTTAGTGTTTAAGCTCTTGTGGCCAAATTCTGGTTGGAGGGTCACCACCAGGCACTGCCTGTAGCTGTGTCTCCTGCTGCTGCCTGAGCAGAGGCATCAGCAGATCTGGGGGATGGAGGGACCACGTTGAGCAAAACTGGTGTGTCCAGTGTGGACCAGCCCCGTTTCCCTGCCATCCCCATTGATGTGCCCGTCTCTGCACTGAGATTCCCTGTCCCATCCCTGCATTACCATGATCTCCAGGGATTACTGGTGGAAACCAAAACGCACCGTCTGAGGTTGAGATTTTGCAGTGAGTGAGGCTTTTGTTGCTCCTCCTCATGGAAACCATAGAGGACCCCATCCAACCTCCCTGTCCAGGGCCTTCCCATCCCTCCCTCCCTCCCCAGCCCCGCGGTCCGGGAGGGTGGTGCCGGAGGGCACCCGGAGGAGGCAGCACAGCCCCGGGGCTGGAGATTCCCGGTTTTCCCCGGGTCTGCGGAGGCGGCAGTGGCCAGACAAGGTGGCCCTTTGACATTTACAGAGTGGCCTTTCAGAGCTGTGAAGTGTCCCTGCTCTGTCGAGGGCTGCCATGCAAACAGATGCCGTCCCCCGGCACGGAGCGAGGAATGCGGCGCACAATGGGCCAGTGTTGGCCCCCATAAAGCCCCACTTCTTCTGCCCTCCACAAAGGGGCTCTGAGTGTGGGGCTCAGCCCTGGCCCCACTGACCCTCCCACGGAGCCGCCTCGGCTGCCTGGGCTTTGGTTTGAGCTGAGGGAGTGGTGAGGAGAAACCCAACATGGGGCTTTTTCCTGCTCTCCCCTTGCCCATGTGCTGATATTCAAATGAACTGACTCAAAGGAAGATCAGCATGTGGGTTATGAGGGTTCTTGGTTATGAGGATGGACATCAGGAGGATTTTCTCCACTGAAAGGGTTTTTGGGCATTGGAAGGGCCTGCCCATGGAGGTGGTGGAGTCCCCATCCCTGGGGGTGTTCAAGGAGTGACTGGACATGGCACTCAGTGCTCTGGTTTAGTTGACAAGGGGGTGATCAGTCACAGGTTGGACTTGATCTTGGAGGTCTTTTCTACCTAAATGATTCTATGATTGAGTGTTAACAGTGTTGGTTTTCTACCAAAGTGTCTTGGAGCATTTAGCTTTCAAATGTTAACTTTTCCAGGAAAATGTAAGAGAGGTTCATCCCCTGGCTGCTGTCAGACATCACAGAAAATCAGCACGAAGGGAGCTGGGCTTGCTGGAGGAACACACCATTTTTAGACATCACTTCTGAATCCTCCTAATCTTGTGCAGAATTCTTTTGTCTTATCCCATCAAAGTGTGACAAAGCCTTTTCATGGGGGTTGTTTTACAGATGCTCGTAGTTCAATGTGATTTTCCTCATTCATACACTGTCGCTGCTGTTAATTGTGGCTGTTCCAGGAACACCTCCAGGCCCTGCTCGGATAAATGATGGGCATAGCTGTCACTGGAGGGCTCCAAGGGAGAGGAGAGGGGATGGGATATGGGAGAAGCTGGAGATGCCACCAGGCTGAGGAAGGGCCCCTCACCAGCTCTTCTGGTCCTGGGAGATGCTGAGGGGTGTGGGGTGTTTATATGTGCTCTGTGCTACAGGGTGAAGATGATAAATATATTTGGCAAAATTCTTCTTCAAAGCTGTGAGGAGTTTGCAGGGCTCATCCAGAGGGCATGCCCTGGTTGGAGACCCATGGGAGCTCCCTCCTTCTCTGATTCTGCCCCAAAATCTTACCAGTCTCTTATGTTTTTAAAATAAAGGCACAAAATCCTGGTACTGTGCTGTTTTGGGTGGGTCTGACAAAAACAGCTGGGCACCCAGGCTTTTCTGATGCCTTGGGAAAATATTCAAAATTAACTTCTCCCTTCCCTCCTCCTTGGAAAAAAAATAAAAAAGAAAGAAAATAGGTGACTGAAGCTTGCTAAAGGTTTTCTGTTACACCATTAACCACACACAGCTTGTCTCCCAACAGCCCCTAAGGCTGTGGTCCTCTTCCCTCTCATCCATCTTGTGCCTGTTGTGTCCCTGTTAAAATCAGGATGTTTCTGTGGAGGAATGGAGACCCCTTGCAGATGTGACTGCACATTGTGGCTGTCTCAGATCACAGATATTTTAATGCTTTGTTTCCCATGTGATGAGGCCTTGAGTTCTCATCCTGTCTCTGCTGAGCTGTGCAAGGTGAGGGCATTGCCCAAGCTCCCAGGTGGAGCCCATCTCTTCAGTGTGTTCTTCCCTGGCCATCAGACCTGGCAGAAAATTATCTGCAGGATGCTCTGTGGGTTCAGGAAGTGTTCCCTGTTTTCTGTGCTCTGCCCTGGGACACTTCCAAGTGGAGTCAAAACTATGTGCAGTGCTGCTCTGTACCAGTAGCCAGGGTAATGCAGGGAGGGCTGGGGTGTTTCTGGTGCATCCTCTGAACTTCTGTGCCTGTGAAGCTGCACTTCCATGTAAAATCCCACCATGGGGAATGTTTGGTTGCCACTAGTGGCACAAATCCCTGTGATGGGATTTTCCACATCCTGGGGCTGTTTCCCCTTGGGAGGAGTGGAAAGGGGCTGTGGGGTGTGGAAGTGAAACCAGACTGGCTGTTCCCAGGCCCAATGTTTTACTTTTACTTACAACCCACTGCCCTGTGTCTGTAGGACTGGTGCTGCCAAGGTGGCTCCATCCTGACCCAGCCCAGGTGTCTCCTTGCAGGCACCAGGAGAGCTGCTCCCAAGGCCTAACAGGGAGCCTGAGAGTGATCAGAGACATGAGCTCCTGCCTCGGGGGGGTCCCAAACCTGGCTTGTAGCCCCCACCCCTGGAGAGTCAGGTCATTCCATGTTGGATCTGAGCCTTGCAAGTGGTTTGTCCTTGTCAACCAACAATCAGTGCTGGATCTTTCTTCCAGTGTCTCGTGTGCTGGTGATGGTTTTAATCATTAGGAAGAATATATAAAGTTGATGGATGATGTGCTGGTGATCCACACTCTGCACATGGTCTCTAATGTAAGTATGTTCATAAAAATCTAATAGGAACCAAGGCTGGCAGGAGACTTTGGTTACTGGAAGTCTGGTTTTGTCCCAACACATCCTTCTATCAATTCTTTTTCGAGTGCTAAAAATTGGCTGCCTTCAGTGGAGTTAATCATCATCTGAAATGGAGTTGAGCAATTGATGTTGCTGCATCAAAATGTTTCCCTATTCCCTTCCTCCTCCTTCCCCCCACTTCCCCCAAAAAAGAAATTCCTGGCTGATACTCAAAATCCAGTTCATTTCTCACTGTGCAAGTATTAAACTGTGGGTCTTTTCTTTCAAATTTCTGGATTTTTATGGGCACAATTGGTCTGTTAACAGGATTTTTTTTTTTTGGTGGTTTCAATGCATTTATATCATTGACCTTTGCTTTAAAATGTGTCTGACAGTCTTTGCTAGGCTGGAGCTATAAAAAGGAGTGTTGTAAGGGGGCTTTATTCTATGGAAGCAATGACCACAGGCAAAGCTTTATATTTGCTGAGTGATTTAATTCTTGCACATGCAGGACTTGGCTCTGTGCCATGTGTAACATGTTGAGAAAAGGTCTGCTTGAGAGGCATTCAAACCAAACTTTCCAAAACAGTCTTTTTTACTTCTTTAGAAAAAAAATGAAACAGCTTTCTTTCCTGTTATTTTTAAGCTAGCAAGTAAAACCAAGGGACTCTGCCCCAGAATGTTGCATTGAGCTCTAGTAGGGTCGTCAGGGGAATAAACCCCCTTTAAAGAAATGAAGTGGCAATCTGGGTGGAAGGGGAAGGGAAGGGAGGAAGAGGAGGGTGTCATTAAGATAAAGGCTTGATCAGGGACAGGAGGGAGTAAAATGGAGCTGCCTGGACTGCAGGAGGAAGCCAAGAAAGGCAAAGATGATGCAGCTCTAATGCCTGGTCCTACAAAACCCTACTCATATGTTGCATCTCTGAAAGATGTGTTTTCAGGCAAAATATCAGATTTTCCTGCCTATATCAGTTGCTTTTCCCTGCTTGGCTCTGCCTGTTCCCTGCCCTCTTACAGGAATATCTGTGTAGTAGCAGTCAGAAGCAAATAAAAACAAGCTGCTTTTTGTTTGGGCTTATTTTAAACATTGTGACAAGGTTTGGATTAATGTCAGGTCTTGTGAAAAGCTCTTTAAAAGTCAAACATACTGAGCTGCTTACCAGCATCCCTTTGAATCCTGCATCTGCCTGCTGCCTTTCCAGATAATGGTCTGGGGAGCAAGGAAACATCGTATTTCTTTTTCCTTCTTGTAATCAGGCCATTAAATATGCCTGAGGTTTTGCATTCTGAAACTATTTAATTGTGTAGCCACTTGGGCTGAGATCCGTGTTTTGGTGAGTATTTCCTCTTCCACTGGCAAGCAAACAAACAACAGAAATATTAAATTATGCTGATTTCTAACAGAAGCAACGTCTTCCCCCAAACATTGCAATCTACTGCATTTTAATTAAAAACAACACATCAACAGTGCATCAAACCTCTATTAGTTTTAATCAGCAGATTTTTCTGAGGGCTTTTAGAAGCAAATTCTGCCTTGCTCACTCTTCCCAGGAGGAGAAAAGGAACAATGGATGAGCTTTGTGAGGGCACAGCAAGCCCTGAAATGCTGAATTTAAAAGGTATTTCAAAGGTGTTTAGAAGGTGTTTGAATAGAGTGGAGGTTACACAGGGGAGAGCCAAGGGGAGGGAGAGCCAGAGGTGTCTGTGGGTGGTACCTGTGTCATCTGCTGGGCTGCAGATAAATCCATCTCCTGGAGGAGACCAGCTCCTGTTTATTTGGGTTGCTGTCGTGGTTCCTGTGCAGCAGGCAGGGCTGGGGTGCCCTGCAGCTCCCCAGGGCTCTCAGAGATGCACTCAGTGCTCTGTGCCCCTGGGCTCAGGCGTTGGCTGTTCCCTGGGTGCAGGTGGGATGAACCATCTCCAGCACTTGCCGTGCCCAGGGCTTGATGGGAAAGAGCATTTTATCCATTCCTGTGATTCCTCTGAGGGTTGAGCTAAATGCTGCCAGTGTATAAAGTCACGTATGAAAGCGAAGGGTTTGAAGCCTCTGTGTGGAGAGAGTGGCATGGAAAGCCAAAGGAATGAGGGTAACCTTTGCTTTTTATAGCTCCTGGTATTTGTTTGCTCATGGCAGCCACCAGCAATGCCCTCTGTGTTTGCTGTGCAGGGCTCCACCCTCCTGCAGCCACACTGTGCCCAAGTAAACAGCTTCTGTCTGGGGTCAGCTGGAGTGGAAACCTTCACTGGGGAAGGGAAAAATCCTCTCTTTTCTCTACTGGGTAGGAGAAGTCAAGTGGAGAGAGGGGCTCTTGTCCATGGAGATGTTGTGTGGAACAGATAAATGGGGTCATGGAGAAGTGGAGGGAGTGCAGGTGGCTGACACCTGCCCTGGCTGGAACCCGAGTGAGACACCTGAGCTGCTGTGCCAGCTCTTGGGGGAGCTGGGAGAGCAGGTGGTGAGCAGGGAATTGTCTGCTCACCCGAAAATCTGGGCGGTGCTGATGTGGGGGGAGGTCATTATCCATGAGGGTGTCCTGCTATTGTTCAGGGACAGTGACCACAGGTGTCCCAGTGTCCTGCAGGACCCGGGGCTGGTGCTCTGTGGAGCAGGGACTGGAGGGGGGTTGTTGGAGCATCTGCTGGGGCTGATGCAATGGGATGGCTTTGGGCCAAGGCTTTCTAGAATGAGCAATGATTTCTGGTGCCCAGCTGGAAGTTGCTGTCAGGGCAACTGGCTTGCCAGAACTCGGCCTTTCTTGAACTCCCCATCACTTTTTGGAAATGGTTGCTCATGGGTTTCATGTGCTGCTTCCAGCAGAAAGGAGGAAAAAGAGGAAAGGGAGTCCAAAACCCTTCCTGCATGTTTGTACCTTGGATGCCTCCCAGCACAGCCGGATTTCAGTGTTTGTTTTTCCCTCTGCAGCTCTGGGAAGTGCCAGTGTAAGGTTGGTGCCACAGACCTGAAGTGTGACCGGTGCAGTGACGGGTATTACAGGTTTAATGAAACCACGTGTGAGCCGTGTCAGTGCAACAACCACTCCCACACCTGCAACAGCTCAACAGGTGAGTGCAGGGGGTGCAGACTTCACCTGGCCCCTCTCTCTCTGCTCTTTCACACACCTCTGCTCTTATCCTTTCCATCTACATCCTTATGCTTTGAGTACCCAAAATCTTTAAAGCTGAAATGGAAATGCAGGGCAAGGTTGGAGCTGGTCCTCTTTGAAGGAAGTCAATAAAGGCTCTGTGTTTTACCCCAGGCTGCAGTGCAGAGCCTTAATTCAGCAGCCTGTATTGAAAATCAGGGCTCTATTGTTCTCTGCACTAACACAAACACACAACACAAGTTTTTAAAGAGCTTTTGTTTAACTGCTGTTTACCTGGAAACATATGCTGTGCTGGCACTGACTTAAGGGGACTTACTGGCACAGATAGCAGGATTAGAGCTGGAAAAAACTGGCAGCACCTGATATTGCCCACTTTTTAATGAATTGGCCTTGTTCATTTTTCTAGATAATTTCTTTGACTGTTCCCCACTCAGACAGATGTTGATGGAGTGCAAATGTTGAGGCACTTGTGCTTGAACAGTTTATGGGAGGGCAGGGGGAGTCTAATTGCTTTTCCATCTCCACTGGAAGGAGAGATCCCAGTGGAGAGATGTTATGTGACTGCCTGCACAACCCCCACTTCAGCCACAAAACTCACTTCGGGATCCAAATTCTCACCGAAACTTCCAGACTGAAATGCAGCTCTGTAAGGAGCTTAGAAAGGGGTAATAATGTTGCAGAGTTTTTGCATAGCCGGCAGGGAGGCAGAACTCATGAAATAAGGTGTTTCTGGGCAGTTTCTGCCCTGGTGTTCCCTCATGTGCTGCTGTGTTTGCAGCAGAGGAACAGGCAGCTGCAGTGCTGGTGCCCTGATCCTGCTTGGCCTTAGTGGGCACTGGATCTGTGCTCCCAGAGGGTGAATTACTGCATTTCCTGGAGGATGAATTACTGCATTCACTCTTATACTGAACTCCATGTTCTTATGTCCTACCAGTATTGGAGGAAATAAGACTGTCCCTAAAGCTGTGCACACATCAGCTGTGTTACTGATTTGGAGCTGGGTGGGTGGGTTTTGTGAAGGAGGAGGATAATCTGCTCTTCGTTTTTATTTTTTCCCCCTCAATGTTCTGCTCTCGATTTATAAAATAAAACCCAAAGACAACCCAGCACAGACCTTGCCCCTGGTCTGTGCAGGCAGCCCCTCTGCCCAGCACTGACACAGCATTGCAATGCAAACCCCTCCTTTTGGTTCATGACTTACTGTGGATTTGACAAAAATCCCCTTTTTTTTCTTAAATTTTCCCACATCTGCTTAATTTGCTGCTGGGTGTGAGAGAACCCAACAAAACCAGAACAGAGAACAGTTGATTAAAAATTAGATCTGATGCTTTTAATAAGTAAGGAGCACACTCAGCTTGCTCTAGAGGCTGCACTCTATGTGACCTCCAGAGCTTTACATCAACTCGGTGTAGTCTTTGTCAAATTATCGAGGTTTTTTTTCCATTAATGCTGTACTTTGGGCTCCCTCTGCCGGCTCTGCAGCTGGTGCCTGCTTGGTATTGCTGTGTCCAGGAGGAATATTTACAATTACTGGGCATAAATAAATAAATTGGGCAGCAGGAGCTCCCCAGGCGACAGCACTTCCTCAGACATGACCCTTGTACCCCGTGGTGTGTCTGTGCAATGAGGTGGGTTGGTTCTTCCCAGTTGGGGTACTGTGAGGTCTGATCCTTCCTGAGGGCATTATCAGGATGAGAAGTGCTATTAATTATTAAGGCTTTCCATAGCAATACCTGATTGCAAGCCCGTGCATACTTTGCATGGCTGGGGAAACTGCTGACTCATGGAAACACAGTCATTTTACAGGGCAGGTGGAGATAAATGTGAGTAATTTCTGCCCATGGGAGGGACACTGGTCCTGAAATGACCAAGACTGTACAGAATACACAGGTGTGATTCCAGATTTATGCCCCCATTAATGCCTGCAGAGCACAGTCCCATTGCTGTGACCGGGCAAATCGACTTCCCATGAGCTGCCCTGTCCTAGGAATCCATCCTCCTGGAACAGCTGATCAAGGTTTGCTGCTGGAGAAAACAAGCCCAGCAGATAATTTTCCCCTCCAACCCTGACATCTCTCCCACAAAACCCACTGGCTCGTGCCTGACAAGCTGCTGAGGGAAGAGCAAACAATGTGTGGGAGCTGACGCTGAGCAAGTGTCCAGAGTCATGGGGGTGCTGTCAGAGCCCTGCTGGGTGGGTGAATCAGCTGCTTCCTGGGTTTGCTGCCTGCCCTTGGCATGAGGGTTGGCTGCAAGGACACTCCAGGCTGGCCTGGGGATGCTCAGCTGCAGAGTCATTGCTGTGGAAAGAAAGGAGCAGACGCTGTGCAGTGTTGGGCTTATGAGGCAGTCAAACTGTTCCCATATTAATAAGAAAACTGCTGTGGGCTTTTTTAGCAGTCAGCATTAACCTAAATCTGGATTTTTTCCTGTGGCTGGCGTTGATGTGAGACTTTTCCATCCCCCAGTAGCGCTGCTGGATCAGCTCAGTGAATACACTGCTCTGTGCCACCCTGGTTTCCAGAAGGGGGTTGTTGCCTTTGCAGCGTGTGGTACAGAGATTTAATCACACGAGCTTCCCTCAGCTCCCTGCCACCTTGCTGAGGAGCTGGCTGAGTTACAGCATGTTCCTGGTGATGGATGGGCTTTGGAGAGAGGCTGCGTTTTCGTAACCGGGGAGATTTTTCTTCTCTGGTCACAGTAGTATCAAAATGCAATTTGGAGGCCATTAGGACACGGCCTCTGCCAAGACACGGCACGTCGATCTTCTGATTCAGGGGCTTCCCCAGGAAGGGGAGGTGGTTCACGTGAGCCCCCAGTTCTCCTCTGCTTCTCTGGGAAGGTCAGTGACTGCTGCTGCCTTGTCCTGTGGTGGGGAAGGAGGAGCTGGAGCCATGCTGGTGAGATGGAGCTGCCTGCCCCCAAAGCAGGACAGTGGCATGTCCTCACTCCTGACCACCAGCTCTAGGCTGCACACAAAAAACCCTGAAGGGACCCCTCGTGAGAGTGGGAGGCTCGAGGGATCAGAATTCCATCTCACTGGTACAAATGCAAATTGAAATTCCTTTCCTTGAGGAGAATTTAACATTGATAGTACATTTACCTGCAGTGACCTTTTAGGGATGAGCTGTGGGGCCTCTCTGCTGGGGCCACCTGCTTTTCCACATGATCCTTGTGTGTGAAGTGAGGGCATGAGCATCAGAAGGTCATAAGAGGCCAGGATTGTGTTTTGGCCAGGGGGCATCCAAAACCACCTGTGAGCTCTGGTAATTGAGAGTGCTTCACACAGATTCTTGCTCAAAATGTTCTGCTCCAATTCCTGCTGCCGAACCATTGCTTGTGCTCTTCTCCCTTCCCCAGGCACCTGCCTGCACTGCCAGGAGAACACTGAGGGGAACCACTGTGAGCTCTGCAAGGAGGGTTTCTACCGCAGTGCCCATCCTGCCCACACCTGCCAGCGCTGCCCCTGCTCCATCGTGGCATCCACCGGCACCTGCCACATACGTGAGGCTTTTGTTTTGCTCTCATTCCTCATCATGAATGTTGCTGTCTTCGATTAAATTGCCCCTCCGAGTGCATCAGCCCAGTGAGGTGTTTTATAGCCCGTGAATCCCCTGTGTGTGGGCACTGGGGCACCTTGTGGAAGCAGCGCCTGCTGCAGTGAATCTCTTGTGCTTGTGCTGCCTCTTGTGAGAGCAGCTGTGCAGTGGAGGGATCAGAGAGCATAAAGTCACAGGATAGTTTGGGTTGGAAGGGATCTTATAGTCTAGTTCTAATTCCCAGTGTGTTGCTGCAGCCTTCTCTGAAGAACATAGGAAGTTTTGCAGAGAGAAACTGCTGAGCTGGTGGCAGCCAGGAGATGTGCAGGAGATGTCCAGTGGTGCCCTGTATCCATCCATACCTCTGAGCCTGCTCCTGAACATCTCCATGGGACTCTAAACAGAGACTTCCTGATCTTCCCACTCTTTTTCATGTAACAGAATAAGTTGTAGCTGTAATAATCATATGTAACACTTTTTCTGGTATTTCCATAAGCACCTTTACACTCAAGCCACCTCTGGCTTCATGTAGGCCAAAAAGTTCTGGCAGATTACAAGCATCCCTGATACAGTTCCAGCTGTTCTCTGAAATTGCCTGTTTGAGATGGAAATGTTCAGGAGTAATAATCTATTTCCTTAGCAACATGCTGAGTGTGCTCTGTGAGGCTGGTATGAAAAAAAACCCAGAGCTGTTTTTTCCCCTAAGGACAGAGGAACTGCTGCAGTCCAAAAGTATTTTCAGCTCAGAATCAGAGGTTAATTCTTGGCAGCTGCTGATTTTTGCCACAGTGCCCTGCGGTCGGGTCCCACAGGACAAATCCCCGTGTCTCTGCAAGGGGCTGTGGCACATCCCCGGTTTGCTCTCTGTTCCCCAGAGCCTGGTGAGACCACACCGAGGTGCGACCGGTGCAGGACGGGCTACACCGGCCTCAACTGCAACCAGTGTGACAAGGGCTACTACAACTCCGACAGCATCTGCGTGAGGTGCAAGTGCAACGGGAACGTGGACCCGGCGCGTTCCCCCGGCGTGTGCCGGCCCGAGAGCGGGGAGTGCCTCGGCTGCCTCTACCACACCGCCGGCTTCCACTGCGAGCGCTGCCAGGAGGGCTACACCAGGGATCCCGAGGGCACCAACTGCACCAGGAAAGGTAAAACCTGCTCCTCAGGTCGGTGTTGGAGCTCCCCGGGCAGCTGCCTGAAGGCTGGACAGGGAATGTGTCGTGAGTCCTGTGTCCAGTTCTGGGCCCCTCAGTTTAAGAAGGATGTGGAGATGACTGAGCGCATCCAGAGGAGGCAACGAGGCTGGTGGGGGGCTTGGAGCACAAGCCCTGTGAGGAATGATTGAGGGAGTTAAAGTTGTTTAGCCTGGAAAAAAGGAGACTCAGAGGTGACCTTGTCACTCTCTACAACCTCGTGAAAGGAGGTTGTAGTGAGGTGGGGGTTGGTCTCTTCCACCAGGCAGTGACTGACAGAACGAGGGGACACAGTCTCAAGCTGCACCAAGGAAGGTATAGGTTAGATATTAGAAAGAAGTTTTTCACAGAAAGAATAATAAAGTATTGGAACAGTCTGCCCAGGGAGGTGGTAGAGTCACCATCCCTGGGTATGTTTTAAAAAAAGAGTGGACATGGCACTTGGTGCCATAGTCTAGTTGAGGTGTTAGGGCATGGGTTGGACTTGATGATCTTGGAGGTCTCTTCCAACCTAGTAATTCTGTGATTCTGTGGTTCTATGATTCTACAGGCTGTTCTTTAGAACGTGCTGGTGCCTGCTGGCCTTGGAGTGGGGTTGAGAGTTAGTGCTGTAACCACCCTGGTTGCAGACTGTGGCAGGCACCATTAGTGAACAAGCTGGAAAAGAAAACCCTGTTTGCAGTGTATTTAAATGTAGGTTTGCAGACTTTCCACTGCTTGATGTCTTAGTGCTCAGTGAACTGTCCTTACTGACTGTTCCATTCCATAGCACTGTGTGGTTCCCTAGGAAGGCTGTTCATAATATTGTCACTCCTCATACTCTGCAAACAAGAACTGCTTGGCCCAACTTAAGATATTCCATATTTTTTTGCTTTCTAACTGGGGAAGCCAAAACTCAGAAAGGTAAGATCCAAACTTTCTGAGTGAGTCAGCACCAGAATTTGCTGGTACCTGCTCTAGAGGTCCCATCAGTCTCCAATCCACATCCAAGACAGTGTGTGTAGCATCTCAGATGCAAACTCTGGTGCTTGGAGGGGCTGCTGCACAACAGGAGGGCTTGGAGTAAAGTGAGAGAAAATGGTTCTGAAGTTGATCCTTCAGTGTTTTTCTGGAGGTTGGGCCTCACCGTGGATCTCCAGCACCATACATGGAAACATTGGTGGTGTGATGGATTAGATGAGAGAACCCAGAGTGCAAGGAAGTGTCACCTTGTCACCAACAGAGATTCAATTCAGATCTTCCATCAGGAGGTAATGT
This sequence comes from Calyptomena viridis, assembly GCA_013390005.1. NCBI lineage: Eukaryota > Metazoa > Chordata > Aves > Passeriformes > Eurylaimidae > Calyptomena > Calyptomena viridis. The sequence goes on from WEIV01004846.1 coordinate 282,281, forward strand.
GGTTTTCACTCCTGTGCTGCTCTCTGGTTGTGTAATCACAGAGTCCTTCCCTGCTCAGGGAGGGGATCAATACAGCAAAGTTTGCTCATTAGCTGTAACTGTACTTTTATGGGCTGGAAATGGCACTTCTGCATCAGCTCATCCATTACCTCTCCCTGCACAGCTCTGGCTTTGTGCAAAGATCCACATGACCTTGCTCCATTAAAATCCATATATATGGCTTTGCTTGTGTACTTACAGTTTGCACCATTTGGTTTTATTTTAATGGCATTGTTACAGCCAGTTTCTAATGTGGGGAAAGACTGTCCCTCCCATCCACAGGGACTGGGACCTGCTCTTTGAGCTTTCCTCTTTCCCTGACACTTGTTTTTGCCCTTTCTTACTAAGCAATTCTTGTTAAGGCGTGTGGTTTCTTTACAGTCCCTTACACTCGAATTGCCTAAAACTTGACATACTGAGGTACTGAGCGTTCACTAGTTTTAGCTTAAGATTTTTATAAACCACCGGTGCATTGGCCTAGTTCTGAGGGACTTCTGGAGTCAAATCATCACCCAGGCTCTGTTTCAGCAGTCACAGGTGAAATGAGTCAGCAGTTTCTGTCCAGTCTGGGCAAAGCTAAACCCAACCCTGAATATCCACAGGGGCCATTCAGAGCCTTAAACCTCACCCAGAATTTGACGCTTTAAAGGCTGATGGAGAGAATATTCCAAGGACAGGTGGGGTGGCCCAAGTCAGTGTTTGCAGCCCCAGGGTGGATGGTGTCCCTGCTGCCACGGGGGGGCAGAGCAGGCACTCAGTGGTGCAGTGTGGTCTGTGCCACCCGGCCGGGTGCCACAGCCTTTCCCGGGCGCTCCCGCCGGAGCTCCTTCCTTGCAGGAGGCAGCAGGAGCTTTGCTGGCATTTCAGTCAAGCAGCTGGATGTGATGCTCATGTCAGAGCTGCCAAAGCAGCCCATTGAGTGAACAGCTGCTGCTCTCAAGGAGCTGCTCTGGGACATCTGGAGAGCTGGAACAGGCAGTGCCGTGTCCCGGCCCAGGAGCTGGGCACTGCTCACCCTGTCCCTGGGGGCTGCAGGAAATGTCTTCACCCATGGCCCTCGTGCCAGCACTGAGCTGATGCTGACTCACAAATAAAGCCCAGAAAAGTGCTGTTTCCTTGCTGGTGAATCAGCCATTGTCTCTGTTCTGGTGTTTTTTCCTAATTATAGCTGCTGGCAGGGTTTGCCAAGGATTGAGTGTTGATGAAGGAATTTGGGAGGGATGACTGAATTCCTCGTGCCCTTTTCCCAAAGTCAGAGGTTTTTCAGGAACCTCTCGCTCATGTTATGTTGCTTCCTACTGCAGCATTCTGCCCATTATCCCATAGAGAAATGCCTTCTGACATTCAGCATCCTGAGTATCCTTATCAGCCTAAGGCAGGACCTGCAGAGAATAGAGGAGCTGCTGCAGGGAGGGGACTCTGAGCAGGAGCTTCCATTAGATGTGTGATGCCCCTTCCAGAGGAATTTCTTTCTCCATTGCTTGAACTGGGAACGTGACAGCTCAAAGTTAACTCGTGGGAGTTCCCCCAAGGGCCCGTGACAGGAGATGTGCTGAATATTTCCAGCTCCTGTTGCCACTGGAGATGCAACTTAGTGCAAAATTAGTCCTTCGGAAGTGACTCTCCTCCTCAGTCATAATTAGTAGATGTTCAGGAGAGCTGGGTCTGAACAGCACAGCACCATCAGCTCTAATTGCTGCAGCTGTACGTGGGTTTAGAATGAAGTTCCTTTTCTGAGAGCAGGAAGAGAGAGGGAAAGAGGGTGAAGAGAGTCCTGTGGAGCAATAGGTGTGGAGAACATTCTGGCTGATTGAGGCTTCAGATTCTGGAGGGTTCCTGCTGCCTGGACTTGAGACTCTGAAATAGATCAGGTTATTCATGTGAGGAAATGCTTTATTCGTTACATTTGTGAGCTTAGTACTCAAGATTTATAGTGCTCTCTCTGGGGCCTGTAGCTCAGCCATTTGGTGCAGTCCTAATGAATTTGCATCCCACTTACAAGACTTCCAGTGTCTCCAGTGGTTAGACTCCTAGGTCTGAGAAGGAAGTTATCCCATGGCTGCTGGAAGCAAGGCAGGTTCTTGGGTATTTAGTGACAAGAGGAAGGAAGGTGTGCACAAGAGCTTGTGGCACAATCTGGTTGTTGCCAGGTTCTCATCCTTCTCATGTGGACATATGGCAGCAGCCAAAACCAACACAGGATCCCAACTGGCCCCTGCTGTGTTTGAAAGCTTCATGAGAACATCCACAGTCTCTTTTTTTTTATGATTTGGTCTCACTTTCTGCTTCTGGCTGTGCAGACAGGGGATTTCCATGAGGTTTGTGTATGACTTTGTTTGAAAGCAGAACTGAGGTTGTTTTGCCCTTTTACCTAAAGCAGTGCAAACACTGAAGCCCGTTGCTAAAGCCTGTGATGGTGGAATACTTGTGGTTCATTTTCTTCAGTTTTGATCTTCTTGTTTGTACAGCCCCATTTTCATGGGCTGAACAGGAGCTTGCCTGGGTGATTTGCTCTTACCTTGAGTTCCTGTATCAAATGCTGAATCCCAACTACTGCACCTATCCCCTCCAGCACCAGATTTTTCATAGGAATGCTGCAGTCCATGGGCACTCAGCACACAGAATTAGGTAAAAAAAACCCCAAACCCAACCCTGGCCAACCATTTGTAAACTATTTTTAAAAACATACCAGCTTTAACAGCGTAGACTTAATTACCACAATTACTGTGATGTAAATGTCAAGTCTCTTCTGTGTTTGATTCCAGCTTAGCAGATTTTTATTGATTGTTTTTTGTTTTGTAGAAGCCACTCTTGGCCCAGAACCAAGGGAGTTTACAACTTCTGCTCCAAATGCCACCACAGCACCATCATTTTCCACAGCAGTGCTGAACAGCACGTTGTCACCAACAACTCTACAGACCTTATTTCCTATCAGCTCCTCTGACAACAGCACCTCTGCTTTCGCCGACGTTTCGTGGACTCAGTTTAACATCATTATTTTGACAGTGATCATCATCGTCGTGGTCCTGCTGATGGGCTTTGTGGGTGCTGTCTACATGTACCGGGAGTACCAGAACCGAAAACTGAACGCTCCTTTTTGGACCATTGAGCTGAAGGAGGACAACATCAGTTTCAGCAGCTACCACGACAGCATCCCCAACGCCGACGTGTCGGGGCTGCTGGAAGACGATGGCAATGAGGTGGCCCCGAATGGACAGCTCACGCTGACGACTCCCATGCACAACTACAAAGCTTAGAAGTGATCCAGCTGTTCCAAAGTTGGCTTCAGAAAGCTACAGGGCTTGTGGAAGGGGTACCAGGATCCGTGCCAAGGCTCCGTGCAGAGGGATTTGCTCTTCAGATGCTCTCGTGCTGGGCGTGCTGTAGCTTGCAGGTGACCAGGAAACAGTGTAGTCCATCTGAACTTCAGGTAATGTGGTGAAATGCATTCAGTGTCCTGTTCTCCATAAAGATCCATAGAATTCACTGTTGTTAAAACCTTGGTTGTGCTGATCTGAAACATCTTTTATGAAGAGGTGGTGGGGTGGAGAGAGCAGAAGCCCCTTGAGGAATCAGAAGCTACTTGGTTTCCAGCCAACCCAATACTTGTGTCTGCATCCTTTAGTTTGAGAAGTAGCTCATGAGTTAACAGTGGAATTTCAGGAAACAGATCTTTGGAAAGGCATCATATTAATTCCTGATAGAAATTTGTTTGAAAAGGAGGACAAAAAAAAGGGAAGTAATTTTTCACTGTGCTACCAAAAGGCAAGTAGAGGAGTTGCACACTTGAAAAAAGTCACCATTATCTGTTTCTAAGCAGGGAAACAGTAAAAAAATCATGAGAACATTTGATCTAGGGAAAAGACTGAGCTTTTCCCTTTCTAAGTATTTATACAGGGTGATGATGCTATTAAAACATAGCAATCCATTTTTTTCTAGAAGGAGTTAATGAACTTGTATAGTTTCTGTGCAAGGGAAGACGACAAGACATCTCAGGGTTGCCATGTAAAAATAAAAGCCAGGCTTAATACCCTACCCTGATAGAAATTGTGTGTTCTGTATATAAAATGTAATATATCTTCTTGGATTTGTATTTGTAATTATTTGTAAAGAAGACAACCAACCAAAAAAACCCCGAGAAAAAAACCATGAACCCCTCCCCAACCTCCCCTATGTCATGTTTTATCCTCTAGATTTTAATTGTACAGCTGTTAGTGACATTGTTAAAAAAACAAAACAAAACATGAGAATTGTTTAAAATACTGTAAATGAGATGGCAATATTGTTGGAGCTGGGCCTCTGGCAAACACTGACTGCTTAAAGCTTTTCTTCTAGTGTCATTGAACAACTTTCTTTTTTAGAGAAAATGTGAGTGCTCCCTACTTGCATCTGTCAAATTTTGACATTCCTTTAAATACAGAGTGAATACCAGTGTTGCCATGACTAGGGCTGAGTAGGTGTCCAAAAATCGGATGTACCAATCTGTTACTTGCTTTTAAATCTCCATACAAAATGCAAATTCACTGTCACAAACACACTGAGAGCCTGGTCTTGGTGGCTGAGCTCCTGCAAAGTGGCTGCTCATCGTGTGAAGGGATCTCACTGCCACCTCTGATGGGGCAGATGTGCCAGAGGGCTGAGTGCAGTGAGGGGCAAAAGCAAAGGTGGTCTGGATTTGGGTGGGAACAGCCTTGAGATGAAGAGTTCACAGGAGCAGATCTGCACTGGGAGGCTCCAACGGTAAAAGCACATGGATGCTTTCAGGAATTTAATGTAGCACAAGGTGGGGAATCAGCTGCCAAAAAACCCTCCAGGGAACAGGTTTTACAGAGTGCCCTGATTTCTGTGGGAGGCTGGTGGGCTGTTAGCAGGGGGAGAACAACTAACACAGCACAGGGGGGTCACACCTCGGCTGGTTCCTCCAGGCAGGGGCTGTGCTCCCTGTGCCCAGGAGCCACCAGATCCCACACCATTGCATTGAAACAGGGCATGGAACAAGTATTTCACCTCAGTCCTGCCCAATCCCAGAGCTGCAGCTGCATTGCTGAGGATCAATGAAGCACCTGCTAAAGGTCAGCAGGAGCAGCCTCAGATCCAGGAAAAAGCGGATATTTCTCCAGATGAGAAGCAATAAGAAGAATGTGGTGGTTATTTATTTGCTTTCTGGTGCTGCTTGGATGCTTTTCTTATCTTTGGAGACTTGGGGAAGGGGGGAAATAGGTGCTTTAAACACATGCACAAAGATGCCATTTCTGCCTCAAAATCTTGCTGTTTGATTTAAAGAAGAGACACAGCAAGTCAGAAGGAAAATAGTTGAGGATAACAAAGAGAAACTGTGAGGCAGAGTGTGGAATTCCATATAGGCCCAAGCTGATGGAAAAGCTCCTGTTGCCTGCTGTGGGCCCGGGTGAGGTCCCATATTTTGGTAATGAATTTGTCTGATGTCATTCAGAACAATGTTACTTTTAGTTATGAAACGGGAGGATTGGAGGAGAAAATCTGGAGATTGCTAATCCTGGAGTTACTCATCAAATTGAAGAGCAGAGCGGTGACAAACTGTAATTCTGTAGCAGTGCTAATGTAGCAATACACTTGCACTAGGTCACTTCATGGGGTGGGCAAGGTAATTTAGGAAATGTTAGCTTTGGGGAGTGGTGCTATTGGGCAAAGGGAAGGACAAGCTGGTCACTTTAATGTTTCTAAAATACTTTAGTAGATCTTTTCACCTCAGCCACAAAACACCTCTTTCTCAAATTTTGGTATGACTGGGCTGCTTTGTAACAGGAGCAGACTTGGATTTTTGTCTCACTGTAGAAATAAGGACCATCTGCACAGCCAGAGTGTGGATTCAGGTGCTGAGCCCTCCTAGTCCCTGCCTGCCACAGCACAGGAGCTGTTGGCACCTGGATTGCTTCTGGCCTCCAAAGTACTCCAAACACTTTGTTTGGGAAGAGGAGGAGGTCAGGATGCCCTGCAGTGCAGGGAGGGCAATACAGCTGTTATCTGTGGGTTGCACATCTGGATGAAGGGATGTAGGCAGGGTGGCAGATGTGATGGGAGGCTTGGCTTGGTTGGGCAGGGGGGACCTGGCTGCCTGGGCTTGGATGGCAGAGGAAAACACAGGCTGTTCTTTAGCAGGGCACAGTGAGGATGTGGCACTGGCACAAGGCTTGTCAGATGGCACAATGACTCAGCAGGGACAGGCACCAGCCCCCTCCTGCCATCCAGGCCTTGGCACTCGGGACCAACAGTTAGAGAAGGAGATCGATGCCTCAGCAAGGGAAGAATAAACAGCTTCATGTTTGACTCTGGTGGTGTGAGAACAGATCCTCCTCTCATCAGTCATGCAGCTTCCCCTGGCACTGCAGGAGGGGAGGAAGAAGCTGAGCTAGTTCTGTCTCCAGTCAGCTTGGATTGCTGTGTGGAGGGGTTGCAGAGCTCAAACACCTGTGCCTGGGTACTGAAGGTCACCAGGACCATGACCTGTGTCACTGCTTGTCATGAGGCTTCCAGATGCTGAGTTATACCATGTTGGGGTAAGGGCAGGCAAACCAGAAATGGACTCTCAGGGCTGCTTTGAGGCCCAGCCCAGCAGCCAGCGAGGCCGGGAGAGGCACCTTGGTGACTTGTAGGGCTGAGGTGGCCATACATGGTGACATTCCTGCCAGGCCACCATGCAGCACCTTCTGCCTGGGCAGGGACTGCCCGGCTGCAGTGGAGAGGGTGTCACAGAGAATGGAGTCAAGGCATGGGACAGCAGAACTCAGAGGTGGCACAGCAGGGCAGGGGAGGTTGGGTGGGTGTGGGAAGTGACCTCAGTGCACGATCCTCAAGGTCGTGAGGGCCTGGCTGGGGTTCCACAGTAAAGGGGAGAGGACAGAGGGGAGCAGGTAAAGGACACAAGGGGGTGTCAGAGACACAGGACAGCCTGGAGGGCTCACGGCTGGGGCAGGGTTTGGTGAGCACAGGGTGCAACAGACGTGCAAAAAGTGTTGGGGTTAATGGGAACAGATGATCTGGGATCTCGTGAATCGCTGGGGCTGGAAACAGTGGTGAGGAGTGCTGGCCCTGGGGAGCTGTCAGGAGATGTCAGCCACTGGAATGATAATTCCCTTGGACCAGGCTGAACAACCTTAGCACATTGGAAGCATTTATGGAAGAGGAGGGGATGTATTCAGCATCCTTCAGGTATCCTGGGCCAGTTAACCACTGCTGTGCAGCAGCGTTACCTTCAGTGTCCCAGGCAATGTAAATGTGGCAGAAAGTTTGCACAGTCTCCTTTAAATAAAGGATATAAAAATACTTTTCTCTTTAAAGTGAAGTTTTAGAATGAGCTCCCACAGGATTCTGCTCTTTGCGTGTCAGAGGAATGGATTAAAATAAGAAAAATGTGGGCCTTAAAAGTTGTACTTGCTCCCAACTGAAACGCATCAGTCTCACTGCACATCCAAACACGGCGTCTCCCAAGCATATGCTATGCTTACAAATGCATTTCTAGAAAGAAAAAAAGTGTATGATTTGAATATATGTCAGAATTTATACAGAAGAATGTTATTTAAAATGAATAAAAATAAATGTATATAATTTGTATCTATGCCACTTGGATTTTTGCATTTGTGCTTGTGTTCATTGAAGTTCAGCAGGAGTCTTTCCACTGACAGAAATCTCATCCCAGTAATGACATTTGTTCCAAGAGAATTATTCCTTCATTATAGCCCTGTATGTGAGATGAGAAGCAAGGCACAAAAATGTTTTTTAACATCAGATATTCATAAGTACAGTTGGCATCCTGTGTCATAAAATCCAGCTGAAAAATGAGCCCTCTGATCTCTTGTGTCTGCTATGCACCATCCCAGCCCTCAGCTCTCACAGTGACAGGAGCTCCACAGTCTGTGTCTGTTTTCCCACTGTTTAATGTATCATTCACATGGACACATTTTGTCAGAGATGTGAGTCATGAACAACAAAAGCCCCAGAGCAAAGCTAGAAATAGGATGAGGATATTGGATCAGATTTTTCTTCTTGACCACAAGTGTCTTTCAAGGGCCATTTCTGTTATAGATACTCAGAAATCCACATCTGTGGCGTCAGTAGTTTTGAATGGTTCAGGGAGTGTCTGCAAAGGGCCTGTGGAAAACTTGCATCTCCTTCTCATTTGGCAGCATTAGGAATTGATTTTATTTTTGCAAATACAACTGCTAAGGGCTCAGCTTTTCTGTGAAAGCTGTGGCTGACTCTTCAACCCTTACTAAGCAAAGAACTTTGGTAGGTAAGGCTTCATAAACTGAGTGCTTGGTTTTAAGTGTTCATTCAATGTTTAACTGAGCCAGAGCTATAGAAGTAAGGGCCACACTGGTGAAATTCCAGGGAGTTTATTGAGACCTGATTTACATTAGCAGAGCAGTTGGATTGTGTATGACTTAACTTAGGAGGAATCTTGCTGTGAGCTGTAAGAGGGGGAGGCAGAACTGAGGGTTGAGGCAGGTCCCCAGAGCAGGGAGTGAGACCAGGAGGGTGAGGAGGACCCGTGTTTGCTGACAGTGACATCCCTGTCCGTGTGCCACCCCAGCACTGGGAGCAGCTGGCTCTCATCCTGCTCCGGGGGAGCTTGTGCTCAGCTCATCTCTACCACTGCACTCACCGTAAGTGCTTCTTTCCCAGACTCCCTTTAGGACTCTCTTCCCGAGGTGGGAAGGACCTCGGGCTGCCTTGAGAAGTAGGAAAGTCCCAACACGGCTTCCTGGCATGAGGATTTAGTGTAATCTCGCCAAATGTGCTACTAATTAAGCTGAGGTTAAACAACATTAAGCAGCTTATCAGACGGCAAGTTGTTAACTGCTTCTAAACACATTTCCCAGCCTTTCTGCCCCTCACAGCTCCCTGGTGCTGCTGCAGGTTTTAAAACACTGGGCAGTGCAGTAACACAGGGAAATTTCCCATCCTGTCTGTGAGTGGATACACAGACTTACAGAATCCTGGGGTGGTTTGGGTTGGAAGGGATCTTAAAGCTCATCTCATTCCAACCCCCGGCCATGAGCAGGGACACCTTCCACTAGACCAGATTGCTCCAAGTATTGTCCTACATTGAACACTTCCAGGGAAGATAGATACGGATATATCTTCATGTCTTTGGCCATCAGGCAACCACTTCATGAAGCAATAAACTTCACAAGGAGGGCCCTGCTGATTTCCTTTAGGAAATGGTGTGCTGGACTTGGACTGTGGCTCTGCAGAGGTGCTGTGTGTGCCCACAGCACAGGAGCAATGAGTGATCTGCACGTGTGGCTGATGGACACTGATTTAATTATTTGCATCAAATGTGTAACACCTCACTGAACCCTTGAACAAGAGCAAATTGGTATCATCCTCTCAGTGAGTGGACTCATTCATTTTGTGATTTGCTCTGTAAACAAGGGAAGCCACCTTTCAGCCTGGTTGATCAGATCCTGGTGCCATATGGCAAATCCCCCCATTTTGTGAACTTAACTTCAGCTTGGCAGAGGCCACTGCTAAAGGGTCCCAGTCACGTAAGGTGACCAGTGTCTCCCAAGGTCTCTCATGGGGGAGTTGAAGGGTCCAAACATGAGGCAAGTCCAGTTGGACAGGAGATGGGATTAAGGGCTTAGTTGGGCTAAGTAGTGCCTGGCATTTCCTGGCAGTTTGGGGCTCTGACAGCTGCTCCATCCTGCACTTGTACTCAAAACTGAAAGAACGAAGCAGGGATGGGAAGCCCACCATGACCTCACACACCCAGGTGACAACGGGTACACGGAAGAGCTCACAGGGTGCCAGGATAGTTTGGGATGATAAACTCGCTGAATTCCCATGACCTGTGGTCAGCCCTTCTCTGTGGCTGGGTGAGTCCCCTTGAGACAGCCCAGAGGATGGCGAGTGAAACGTGACACAGTGAGTGAAACCTGACGCGGTTGTACCAACGAGGAAACCAAATCTACAGGAGGAAACCAAATCTCAGGCACACGGTTACTCCGTGGCTGAGCCAGGCGGGCTGGGATGGCAGGGAATACAGAGCCCAGCTCAGCGACGCTGCAAATATTGCAGGCAAGTGTTTCCATCCTTCACACAGCTCCCAAATAATGAATTAAAAGAGAGGAGGAGGATGCGGAGCAAGGGGATGTCTGGAGCTCCACATGCTGACCAAACCCTGGGGGACACGGGGTAGGAGGGGACACCATGGCATTTATTCCAATCCAGCATTTCCAGCTGTCAGTATTCTGAGATGCCCGATGTAATTGCATTATCTCCTCCAAAAAGCGGGAGAGCCGACAGGCTTAGACCCTACTTTACAAAAAACAAAACAAAACAAAACAAAAAAAACCACAACCAAAATAAACAAACCACGAAACCCCGATTATTTCAAAATCAGCCTGCACGGACGCTGACAGCAGCCGGCTTCACCCCCACCCGCTACGAAGAGCAGCGATTAGAATGTGGAACTAAAGCGTCATTATTTATCCCGCCAAGTCTGATGACGCCTTGGCGCTGCGGGGACATGGAAACCAGAGGCGCCAGCGGCTCTGCCAGACCCGGCAGGAGCCCGGGGCTCCGCTGCGTCCCTGCAAAAGCCTCTTCCAAATGGGTATTTTTTGGAGCAGGGCCCGGGGAGCGGCGGGGACGGCCCTCCACAGGCTCCTTCCCGCACTCAACATGGCGCCCGGCGGGTCTCTCCCGCTTCGCACAGCTGGCACCCGCCCCACTCTGCCCTCAGCCAACATGGCGCCTGCCCGCCCATCTTCACCCCTGCCCGCACCAAATATGGCGGCTCCCATTCAGTTTCCACTGTGCCCGCCCTCTACGCGCCTCCGCGGCNAGACAGCCCAGAGGATGGCGAGTGAAACGTGACACAGTGAGTGAAACCTGACGCAGTTGTACCAACGAGGAAACCAAATCTACAGGAGGAAACTAAATCTCAGGCACACGGTTACTCCGTGGCTGAGCCAGGCGAGCTGGGATGGCAGGGAATACAGAGCCAGTCCCAGCTCAGCAACGCTGCAAATATTGCAGGCAAGTGTTTCCATCCTTCACACAGCTCCCAAATAATGAATTAAAAGAGAGGAGGAGGATGCGGAGCAAGGGGATGTCTGGAGCTCCACATGCTGACCAAACCCTGGGGGACACGGGGTAGGAGGGGACACCATGGCATTTATTCCAATCCAGCATTTCCAGCTGTCAGTATTCTGAGATGCCCGATGTAATTGCATTATCTCCTCCAAAAAGCGGGAGAGCCGACAGGCTTAGACCCTACTTTACAAAAAACAAAACAAAACAAAACAAAAAAAACCACAACCAAAATAAACAAACCACGAAACCCCGATTATTTCAAAATCAGCCTGCACGGACGCTGACAGCAGCCGGCTTCACCCCCACCCGCTACGAAGAGCAGCGATTAGAATGTGGAACTAAAGCGTCATTATTTATCCCGCCAAGTCTGATGACGCCTTGGCGCTGCGGGGACATGGAAACCAGAGGCGCCAGCGGCTCTGCCAGACCCGGCAGGAGCCCGGGGCTCCGGTGCATCCCTGCAAAAGCCTCTTCCAAATGGGTATTTTTTGGAGCAGGGCCCGGGGAGCGGCGGGGACGCCCCTCCACAGGCTCCTTCCCGCACTCAACATGGCGCCCGGCGGGTCTCTCCCGCTTCGCACAGCTGGCACCCGCCCCACTCTGCCCTCAGCCAACATGGCGCCTGCCCGCCCATCTTCACCCCTGCCCGCACCAAATATGGCGGCTCCCATTCAGTTTCCACTGTGCCCGCCCTCTACGCGCCTCCGCGGCGGCTTCAGCGGCTTCAGCTCGGTCGACGCAAAGATGGCGGCAGCGATTGCGGGCGTTTGAATTCCAGGGAAGCCGCCAAATCCGCGCACAAAGGCGGCGGGATCCGCGGGACGNCCCAGCGTCAGCGGCTCCCGCCTGCCGGACATCTCCCCCGGAGACCCCCAGCCCGGCCCGGCCGGCGGACAAGGTAAGGCTGGGTCGCGGTTGGGAGCCCGCACGCCCAGCGCGGGTCTTGAGCCCTGCGGGAAAAACCTCAGGCCTGCGGAAAAAAGAGCAAAAAAAGGCTTTGAAGCGATGTGGTTTTTTTGTGTAAGCTAAGAGTTTTTAGGACCGGGGAGCGCCTGCCGTCCCTGCTGTGTGCTCCGCTGCCCGCGGTCATTACGGCTCGCAGCCTTACATAATGGGATCAGCGGTTTTGTGGAGCGTGTACTTAAAATACTTGGAATATCCAGCGGGGCGATGCTGCTCGTTCGTGCTCTGCTCAGTGGTGGGGGAGTTGCGCGCTGTGCATCCTCCAGTTCTCAGTTTGGCTCTTTAGTTACTGCCTAAAAACCTGATCTAAACCCGGGATCTTGGCTTTTATCTGGTCGTGCATTAAGCAACCTTCCTGTCTAGTTCCTCTTGAGCAAAAGCAGTAATTCAGTGCGTCTTTCTGTATGATGACCATAGAATCACAGAATGCGTTGGAAAGGACCTTAAAGCCCATGCAGTTCCACCCCCTGCCAGGGCAGGGACACCTTCCATTATCCCAGGTTGCTCCAACCTGGCCTTGGACACTTCCAGGGATGGGGCAGCCACAGCTTCTCTGGGCAACCTCTGCCAGGGCCTCCCCACCCTCACAGGGTAGAATTTGTTCCCAATATCCCATCTAACCCTGCCCTCTGGCAGTTTGAAGCTGTTCCCCCATGTCCTGTCATTCCATGCCCTTCTCCAAAGCCCATCTCCAGCTCTCTTACAGGCCTGTCCTGTAACCAGTGAGTTACTGAAAGATTTGAATCTCTTTCTAATAGTTTAATAAGAATTAATGTAATATGGGAGTCCTCTGTAGTTGCTCTGAGGATTTACTGTTGCCAGTGCACCTCACACAGCCTAATTTCAGTGTATATCATGGTTTAGATGTTGGAATCTGGGAGCCTAAGTGTTAAACAGCTTATTGTGAGCAGAAAGTGCTAAGTACTCTCCAGATTTCTAACGTGGGATGTAAACAAGGGGCAAAGCATTGCCTCCCTCACTTCCCAAAAGGTGTTGTATTTATTGTGTTGAGATTAGTGTAGACCTTTGCCAAGTTAAAGCCTTGCTTAGAGCTTCTGCTGTCTGAACTTGTTCTGTCTTCTTAAATGCCTAGTGGTACCAGATGTGGCAGAAGACACAGTCTCACCAACACGAGCTCGGACCATGAAGGACTATGAAAATGTAAGCAGACTTTTATGACAGATTTATGGCCAAGGTATTTCCACAACGTGCTGCCTGAATTGTTGCCTCTCAGGGTCAGGTTCTTGGTCTGCATCAGCTGACACACATCTCTTGGAGGTGTCACCAGGTGGATGTTCCTGTCTGTGCCTTGAACCTTCATTTTTAAAGGTTTCAAAACACAGGCAGAAATTTGTTGTTGAGAGCAGCCAACTGCTGTGCTGAAGTTGTGAAATAAAAATTGGCATCCTCTGCTCAAAAGTCCTGCAGATCACTGCAAACACCAGAACTTGGTTTGCACATCTGCTGTTGATTTATTTCAAGGAAGTTTATTTTCATATGCTAGTGCAGGACTTGGCTTTTTAATTCATTGCCTGCAGTATGAAGCCTTTTAACTTCATATTTATGTATGAGTGTGCTTGGAATACTTTTGTTGTAAAGGTCTAGAGTAATTGTGGCAGTTCTGTAGATAAAATTATTTTGGCACTTACTAGAAGATAAAGGAAAACATTAGATTTTTAAAAATATATTAAATGTATTAATTATTTAAATTGAAAAAGCCAGTTGTTTATATCTACTGAATGATGATTTGATTGGGGTGTAGCTGTGTTTCAGGACAACTTCCCTGTTAAATGTTTTTACATTTTTAGCTGTAGTTGTTATTATCGTGTGAAGAAGCTGTGGAGGGGAAGCAGTCTAAGATCTCTGAGATAACTGCTACAGATAAAGGCTGTGGCTGCTGTCTTGGGGCTGTGTTAAGTGTCTGCACTTTCAGTGCACTGCTGTAGCTGCTGTTGCCTTTTGTGGCATTGTTGTGTTTGAAATGAGTGTTCTAAACTCTTTCAGTTTCTCCTGGCCTTGTGTCCCCTGAGGAGAAGCTGCTCTTTGCTCAGAATTTAAAGCTTGTTTTGAAAAGCCTCAGTGAAGGATGTTTTTTACAGTCTGTATTTTTACAGTCTGCATCTATTTCACTTTCTCTTTTGTTTCTGTGTGTTGGCTGGGGTAGAAAGTCACTGCCTTGGCATTAGTATGTGCTTAAAATCTTTTACTGTGCCAAAGACCTCAGTCTAGAATATACATTCTGCAAGTGGGTTATTGTCTGCAGGGTTCATTTGCACGTGGGAGAAAGTTGTAGCAGGGAGGAAAAGTCTGTTGTGATGTGGAGAATGGGCCTCCTCACAGGTCTGGAATCCTGGTATGTACAGAACCCTCATGTTAAACTGAGCTGTAAAACTTCTCATGGGCTTTTATGGGTGCCTGCAATTTAATGAAGCTCAAGGATCCACTCAAGTAAGGGAAGAAGAATCCATTAAACACAGAGCTATTTCTGTAACTGTTTTATATAGGATATGAGAAGGATGTAATGGAAAGGGTGGGCTCCTGGCCTGGCAGCTCAGAGGGAGCAGATGGATGTAATGACCCCTGAGTGGGCTAAAAGGGAGAGGGATCCATGTGGGAAAGGTCCTTTAATGTTTGGACCTGGAGAAGATGCTGAGCTGGATAATGCCAGAGGTGCAGGTTTTTGCATTATTTATGGTGTGTCTCACTTTCTTGAAGTACAGGGGGAACAACCTTGTAATAGAAAACATGATTATGTGGGCAAAATGAAAGGCATCTGTAATTGAGGGGTAATTAGGTGTTCATGCATGGAAGGGTGATGGGTATCAAGGCAGGGAGATGAGGAATAGTGTTTGTGGGGTTTTTGCTTGTCTCTCCAAACCCACTCAGAGTTTTGCTGTCTTGTATAATGGCTTCTGCTGCTGAAAAACTGTTGTGCTGTGAAACCACAGCCACTGTGATGGACCCAGTTTGCATAAAAGTGGCTCCATGCAGACTTGGGAAGGAGCTCATCTGAGTTAGGACTTGCTGCCATGCTGTCCATGGTGTGGAATGTTCTATGTACAGTGTGTATCATTGCCCTGATTGTCTTTCTTTCTTTTTTTTTTTTTAAATACAGAAATCAAAATGCAAAAAGAAATGAAGACTGAGCCTTCAAATACATAATTTGAGAGGGTTACCATTAAAATATCTTTGCAGTTTGAACTTGCTCACATTTTACACGTTGTCTTTTATTAAGCAATAACTTTTTAATTGTAGTCTGCCTGAATTAAACTTTCATCTGAGAAGCTGAACATCAGAGGTGGCATTTATTTCACTTCTTGATTTATAGTTGCTTCATCTGTTTTATCTGCCTTTTGAAAATATTACCCTTAAGCTCTTTGGTTTATTTCTGTTGCCACTGAAATACATGTGACTAGAATGATGGTATCATTTCTTTTGAAATGATTTTTTCCTTTTGACTCAGAAACATATCAGTTTGTGGAGACTTAACTAGAACTTCAGCTGGTACTGTTTTTGCCACCTGGACTTTTCCTGAGTGAGCAGAGACTGTCAGGAATGATCCACTGACAGGCTGCTTCAGGGTGTGGGAACGAGCTCCAAAGTTTGTGTAGTCAACTCTGAATTTTCAGTTGCTTGGATAATATTCACTTGTATGAATAATGACAAAGCATCTTGCTGGGCAGGGATTGTTAAACTGAAGATTTGTTTGCAGATGCAGGTTCTGAGTGCAGTTATAGAAAGTAATCTTAGGTTTCACAAGCCAAATATTTTAGAAACTCTATCGCTAATAATTTTTACAAATGGCACTGTGGAGTTCTGGAAAAGCCTACATAAATAATTTATTGGTGGCTCTGTAACATATTACATTTCTATTTGCTGAAAGCATCTGGCAGGGGACACGAGTCTTAATTGAATGAATGTTTTATGCTTAGTCTCTTAAAAAAATTGAGAGGGAGACTCCTTTTTTTTAGTGAAACTATCAACTGTGTTACTGCTCTTACAATGGAGGTTAAAAATGGTACTCATTTTTCTCCCCAAAGAATTGCTCTGTGAAATGTGGGATGGGATAAAGGTTTTATTGGTGTTTGATTGGGCTCATGTGCCTTGTGTGCTTGTGCCTTTTGCTCCCATCAGTAAGGTACCTGGTCCCATGAATAAGGTTTTCTTCCCAGGTTTTCCTTAAAAAATACTTCTGTTTCAACATGATATGTTATATTTTGTTCAGGTTCTATCTTGTGGAAGAAGTACCTAATATTTTTAGACTTAAACTTTTTTTGCTTTCTTCTTGTGTCAAGTCAGTCAGTGTTTTGAAGAAGGAATATTCTAAAGAGCACTGCACAACAGCTTGTATTATCTTTTTAAACAATACTATTTTATAATTGTTACTGAAGTGCTGTGCAGGGCTAGAAATAAACACAAGGTGTTACCATAAATGATAACATCTTAGACAAATAAACAACATCTCTGTGAGTGCCAGCCCATGTGTCTTGTAACCAAATCAAACCACACATCCCAAAACATCCAGAAGGGATAAGCTGCAGGGGGGTTTCTTGTTCAGGTGGGGAATGGAGTTGGGGAAAAAATGTTATAGCTGGGATGGTGGGAGAAAAATATGTTCTGTGCAATGGGCTGAAGCTGTAGAAGATACAAACCTGCTGAAGGCTTATTTGTAGCTCTGTGGGTGACAGTCTTGGAGGGAAGGATGTGTCATTTGGACTTGGGTGCCATGTGCTACAATTAACACCTTCCAATTTAATAGATGTGTGTGTATTACCCACATATTTACTATGTCCAGTGGGTCGATT